>MU225649.1:3184131-3204977 GCA_018584345.1 Thuja plicata | reverse complement strand
CATTCATCATTAAATCATAACTCATTTAATATGTCCAAATAACTGCAATAACCAATTATATATGCTCAAATATCTCATAAAATGCTAACTAAATAATAATCATAGTCCATCATAAAACCCAAAGTGTCAAAATAATAGTCTTGTCTGTCTAACATAGGAAGATTCTAGGGTGGGCATTACACCTGTCATTTTCACACTTACCGCGATTAAAACCTTCAAGCACTTAGAGAAAAATAGAGCGTTTTCAAAGCGATTAGCAGAGAATTTGTGATAATCAAAGCTTAACATCTTTTGCGTCCTCAGGTGAATACGAGTGCTTCATGGTGGTGATTCTGATAGCTTGACGACTCGAGTTTTTGCAAGTTCTCTCGGTAATCCCATCCTCCGCCTTCTGCATTTTTAGGTTGGTGTTTCTGCTTCCCTCCTCTCTATTTTTGTTGCTGCTCTCTGGCTTTTCTTTGGGTTTGCTCGTTTTCATCTGTTTCATTTCATTTCATTTTTCTGTTGTGTCTGTCTTTCATCTTCTGGTTTTGGCCGCCCATTGGTGGGTCGGCTCTGCCAGAAGGTTGTCCGCCTTCTGTGCAGAGGTTGTTTGTCTGTAAAAGTCTGTAAATTGCGTACATCATGTAAATGGCTGTATATATTTTTTTATGCCTTGTTTGGTTTTCCCGTGGGAGTCACCCATGTGTATATTCATGTATATATGTGCATGTATGTAGATATCCCTTATATATCCCCCCCGTTCTCTATATATAGCCCTCGGCTCTATGTATATCCTTCTGGGTGGCTTGACAAGCTGGTCGAGTCGCCTTTGCTTCTGGTTTTCCGCCTCCAAGCTTGCTTCGAGGTAGAAAACCACCTGTTTGAAACTCAGCTCTCGGCCGGTTTCAAACAGGTGGTTTTCTCTCTCCTCCATCAAGGCTATCAGAGCCTCATTTATTTCCTATGCGTGCAATTAATCCCAGCCAAGTGGCTTTCCCTTTTCGCGCGTATCGAACAGTTGGCTCCGCCGTCATCGCCATCACATCCACTTAATGCCAACACACGTGGTGCCCACATGGACTCAGTAACTTGCCTTTTCATTCTTTCTCGCTAACGGTCACTTCTCCGGGCCTCGGGTCTCTTACCACCACCCATCCTGTGTCTTCATCAGGTGTGATAAAATTCTCTGGACCCAGAGATATGATAAAAATCCTAAGTTTATGATATGTTTTTCTTTTCGGATACCTTTGCGTAAAACTAACTTTTCAGGAAAAGCAAAACATCGCGGTGGTAAGTTCTTCGGACCCCGGAGTAATTACTTTGATAAACATGTTCTGACGGTCGCTTTGTCTCGCAGGTCCAGACTTCATCTTCCAAACATGTCTGAAGCATCTGCCTCATCTCCTCTCAGAAGTCTAGAATTGCCAACTACAACGGAAACCAGGGCAGCAGCAAAGACAAAAATGGAGAAGGCTCTGGCAAAGCTGCCCCTCACCATGAAGTTTGTGCAAGATAATGAGATTGTGGGCTCAAAGATTGAGTCCAAGATAAAACTACTGACCGACGCTAATGTCGGAACTTGGGTAGAAATGCAGGCCCTAGTAAAGGTAATGCACATCTAGTGATAGGGTGGAGACAAACTCGCAACCAATGTCGGGGGTTCTGGAATCCTCCGGGTAGCTTGCTTCCCATGCTCTGTGCAGTCCCCGGAGCTTATCTTAACATTGGCGGCCAACTACAACTCTTCTGTCTGGGCTGTCATGCTCATAGCCGCAAAGCCCACGGGATACCCCACTCCACTGGTATCCCTCGATCCAGCCACTTTCCAAGCAGGCCTGGGCATCCCACAATTTGATAGGGCCACAGTGGTTACAAGGACTGATGCGTTGAAACAATTCACTCAACTGGAGGATGCTGCCCAGGTGTACATGAACATCAACTGGCTCAAGGTCCCGAAGAGGGACCCAAAAAGAATGAAGATAGATATCCCCCACTCTGAATTCAAGGAGAGCATCCAGATGGGGATGATAGCATTGGCCTGGGTATTTGGGCAACCCTCCGCCCAGGAGTTCACCAAATGGATGTACTATTTCCTCCTCGACATCTCCACTAAGGGAGAATTCTTCGACTGGGCGACAATAATCTCCAATCATGTCGACTCCCAATTCTAGCAGTTTAACGAGAAGAAGAGGTTCTACATGTCCTCTTATGTTTTCTGGGCCCTAGCCCAGCAGAGGCCCCACTCTAATGGCCTGCTTACAGATGGTGTTCTCAGGATTGGCCTAGGACAAAAAGCACCATGGGACCATTTCCCACAGATTCAATGGGAGGCCAGCTTCCTCAGTTTCTGTCGGGTAAATGATTCATTCATTTACTACCATCTGCTCACGCCCACTCGGGATGCCGGATACCGCCTATCCACTGAGGCGATGAAGTTAGTTAGTAGTTATGGGCACTACTATATCCATTTCCAGCAGCATACCTAAATTACGGTCACCGGCTTCTCCGGGAAACCTTACTTGTTGCCCAAGCATTGTGGGGACAAGATCGTGCTACTGGAATATTGCCAGAAAATGATGGAGCTACACACCTTCTTGGCCCACAAGAAGGTCCCTAACGTCTCATTCCCAATCTCCTATGGGAACTACACTTGTAGTCTAGCCGCCGCGTAGGAGGCAAATAATGAGCTGAAATGTTATAACTTGTAGGAATTCTATATGGTGTGGAGAAACTTTGATCCGCATGGAAAGATTGTAGTGGCACTACCCCGGGCTTCGGAGCCCCACCACGTACACATGGAGGACTTCTAGGCCGATTGCCAGGATGACGTGGATGTACATAGCTGGCATTACATCAGAATGATGGCCGGGATGATGTAGGAACTAAAGCTCCCGAGATTCCCAGCGGGTTTCTTAGACACCGCCCCCACCATAGATCCCCAGTACAAAGAAAAAGGGATTGATAAAATGGCACTACCGGCAATGAATTGGGCTGCCTAGGAGGGGCCCACGATTGAGGACTTCACTCAGGAAGTAGTCGAGTGAAGTCACGTCTATTTCAAAAGGGTGTGCACCGGGAGTATGCACCAAGCTCCCCAACCAGCTCCAAAATTAGCACCACAGCCGGTACCAAGATTGACTCCGGGGGCCGGGACTTCTTCACAGGGCGCGGACAAAGGAAAGGGGATAGATACAACTCCCTCCGTGCAACAAGTCCCCATACAAGAATAGATTAAGAAATCTGTGGCAGCCTCCCAGCAAATGAGGGAGCAATTAATGATGAGGCTGGCCACTCCCCCGCTCATGGCCAGACCAATTCGTCCCCCTTCCTCCCCGTCGCTGGCAGCCTTAATGGTGAAGGCAACGGGGGTGAATCCCATGGAAGCGGCGGCAATTGCTAATGTGGGGCCGCCTTTACTTACCCAAAGGAAGAGAAAGAACATCCAACAACCTAAGGTAGAACCGGTGCTGAAGGCATCCCTCCCCAAAGAAGTGGAGATCCTTTCTTCCAATTCCCCGGAACCAGAGAAAGAAGCAGAGCAGGCAGAGGTCCCAGCCAGTCTCCCTCTGGAAGAGGAGTTTGACTTATTTGTAGCCGATGAATTTGAAAATCTGCAAGGGGACGATACACAAGTGGAGATGGAAGTCCTGGATAAAGAACAAGAGGCTGTAGACCCAGAAGACCTGGAACAAGAAGCTGCAGAATAAGAAGAGCAGCAGAAAACAGAAGAAAAGGAGACCGAACCAGAAATTATCTCTGGGGCTCCAGAAATGCAAGGTCCGGGAGTGCACCAGCTAAAGCTAGGTGAACAA
This sequence comes from Thuja plicata, assembly GCA_018584345.1. NCBI lineage: Eukaryota > Viridiplantae > Streptophyta > Pinopsida > Cupressales > Cupressaceae > Thuja > Thuja plicata. Next base: position 3,201,183 of record MU225649.1, on the reverse strand, counting down.
ATGGCATCCACTGGGGGAACCCAACCTCTGGGAATAACCGTAAACCCAGCCGCCATGTTCCAAGGGCCACTCCTGGGAGCAACCTTTGGGCAGGTAATCACAGCAGCCCAAACTCTGAATCTTGGCCCGATACCTCCCCTACTGCAAACAGATGAGGAAGAAGAAGAAGAGAAGCATGAAGAGGAAATTCCCAAGGAAGCCGACCAGGGTCCAGACCCATCAATTGATATCCAGGACCAGGCTGAGGGGATAGAAATTGAAGAGAATGTTGCTACAGAAGAGGTTCCGACAGGGAGAGGAATAGATGAAGTGTATGTTGAAAAGGAGTAGCCGCCACCGGACACCAGGAGAGAATCTGGAGAACAAACTCTAGCAAGAAGGCCACCTCTCCCACCTCCATGGCTAGTAGAAATAAGGAAAAGAAAATCCCCATCCGCTCCGGTGATCCCTCTCTCCCTGGCTGAAATGATGGCCCTAGCTCAGGCCCCACTGAAAGCAAAGAAGGCCCGGATAGTTCATACTCTACGACCTGGGCCGGGCGGAGAAACCATTGCTATTGTGACAACACCTCCCCCGAACGCTGATGAAGCAACCGCAGACCCCGCAGACTACAATGTTGCAGAGGTATCCCTGGGTAAAAGAGGAAAGCAAGGCGAAGTAGACTTACTTAAGGAGACAGTAAGGGTAGTGGAAACCCGATATGAAAAAGAGGCCCAGAGGCTCAAGGCAGAGAAAGAAAAGAATGCAAACCTTATGGGGTTTCTTACTGAGCTGGCCAGACCCATCAATGCCGCCCCTTTAGAGACCTCCATATCAGAGGAATTACCGCAGAGTGACATAGACTCCCTGTGAGTAATGAAAAAGAAGGCCCAAGCAGTAGATGAACAGGTTGCCCTATAGATAGGAAACACCCAGTGTTTCCTGGTGTCCACTCTCCCAGATCTATATATGGCCCAGTAGGTTATTCACTAGGCAGAAGCGCTGATTGAGCAGTGGGAGAGTGGCACCGAGAATTACCAAGCGTGGAAGGAAGAGCTCGAAGAGCTCCTCACCTTGGGGGAAGACATAATTTCCAAATCCAAAATTCTGGGTGAGGAATCATTTGATTTTGTAAGGGCTCAGCACTCCAGACTGAACCTCACATTAGAGGTAACCAAGCAACTGGTAGAGTCCTTGCAAGAAAAAGTGAACACGGTGAAGTATTCTTCCAATTTATATAAGTCTTTTGTAATAAAGGCTTCCAAAGCTGATCCCCTTAATACAGATACTTATACCCCAGAGGAGTCAGTTTTGGGGAATTTTGATGAAATGATGGTATCTCGGTATCAATCCCTGGAGGGGATAGACGGGGCCCAAATGGAAAAACTAACCGAAATGATACTTAAAGGCCATGACGCCGCAAGGATGGCGAATGAATTCAAAAATAATGTTCTGGACCTGGGGGAACTAGTTGAAATGGCCAGACACAAAAGGGCCAGCCTAAAAAAGATTGATGAAGATGACATTTCCCGCCTCCTTCAGGCCTTCAACGATAATAAGTAGCCTTGAGCGTTCTCCGGGAACCAGGGAAACTTGAGTGGCAAGTATTCTTTATTCTTTTGGGGATGTAAGTTCCCAGATCCCGGAGTCCCAGATCCAAAATTTTGTATTCTTTAAAGATGATCTGTGTCTCGGTCCCCGAGGCCGACCGGTCACTTTCGAAGGCGGTTAATAAAGACTGTCAAAAGATAGTTGGGCCCATCAAGAGGCATTGGCTCGGCAGTTGGTTTCTGACAGGGTGGTCTTCTCGAGGCACCATTCAAAGGTACACCTGGCACGTTGGAGATAGGGCGCCGCATTTCCCATTTATGAGGCATGTAGCCTCGGTCCCTGGGGGACCTGCTTTCTACTTTCTTCTCTCTGGCTCTCTTCTCAAGACCGATTCTTTCGATGTATATTCTTGTCTTCTTCTTCTGACCTGGCAGACCTATTTCATCTCCAGGTCTTTTGTAGGGTGGCACAGGTAGTACCGGCCCCCAGATATTGTATTTTATTGAAGCACAATGAAATAGGGTTAGGGTTAAAGAGTTGTATAAATAGACAGATCGGCCCATTTCCAAGGGTTGGTGAAATTGATGATTTTGTTATCCATAAGAAATAGCAAAGTGATTCCTGAGTTTAAATTGTAGAGCTCAATGCTCCATTGTTCTGATCTTGTTAGTTAGATGCTCCCTTGGGGCCACCATTGTATCACGCACCAGTGCTCGCTGGACTAAATATTAATCAAGATGGAAGGATTCTTGGCAATGATGTTGTTAGCGTCCCTGCTTCTGAGTTAATGGTATTTTGTGTTTTAATATTCTTTGTCTTTTACTCTAGTATGTTAAAGTAGATTAACGAACTCTTTACCCCAGCTACTGATAGAATACTAGCTGATGGTTATGTGTTTCTTCGATATTTAGTTTAGTTTACTAGGGTATTATTGATGTTTCAAACATTTTATCATGACTATAGTTAGATGATGTAGTTCTAACTCTGCAGGATATTTTCCATTTTAGTCACTAAGTATAGAATGCTCTGGGAAACCCTTACTATATTGAATCTCCCAGAGAATGAGTTGAAGTAACCAGCTATCCCCCTCGAAAATAGTCACCTCTCCCAACTGAGCCCCGCACCATTGTGACCTGACACCCAGGTGCTTGAAGGCCCAGAGAATTTATTTTCCCCAGACAACCTTTACAGGCGGAGCTGACCGATTTCCCCAGAACCGGGTGACAACTTACGAATGTTGGCAGACCCGGTTAGCAAAACCCCGTCAATAGAAAATGGCACTAGAAGGAGGGCATGAACTCATCCCCTCCCATAGATTCTGATTTTACACCTCCCGAGGGTTCCCGGAGTTGTAGTTTTAGGAGACAAGCCTTTAGTGGGATTGGGTCCTTTTTCCCAGCTAAATTTGAAAGAGTCCTTAGGTCTACCCCGAACCCCGGAAGGTTTGTCAAACTCGGGCCTCCTGCTTGAAAGAAGTGGACATCGAAAGTCCTACCAGCCACTTTTGTCTGGGGATCTACCACACCCCTGAATACTCAAACTCCCGAGACGGTCCCGGGAACCAGTACCCAAACTACCCAACATATAGTTCCCCCAATGGCTGCATATTTCAGAAACACTGGGTCCCCAATGGGCACTTTTTCGGGCACAACCAATGATTTACCCTCCCACCCAGAGAAGATTTGCCCACGATATGAGCACTTAGGCTCACAGACCGTGGAAGAGAATTTACAGGCATACAAAGATGCTATGAACCGACACCAGATCTAGCATGAAGATGTTGTGACCCGCATGTTTCCCTTGTCTTTGGGACAAAACGAGTTGAACTGGTACCTTAACCTTCCTGACAACTCCATAAACACTTCGCAGGATATGGAGGATGCCTTCCTGGTTGCCTTTCACGTGCATGTGGACCCTGCTTGGTCCCATAGCCAGTTCATCTCCATCAGGAAGGAACCCAATGAACCTCTTGCAGCATTCAACCATAGGTTCCAGCATGCCTTGAAGCAGTGCACGGGCCCCTTCATTCCATCCCCAGATGTGACCATACAGACCTATCTTAATGCGATGGACCCATTTGTTGCCACTCTCCTCTAGAGAACAACCACCGCGGGCGACCGGGACACTTTGGCAAAAGTCTACAACCTAGCCCTAGAGCTGTCCCGTGGTCTGAACAAATCCCCGGGCGGGATTGGACAAAGCGCACCTTTCAATATGATCCCCGGTGGAACTACATATGTCGGGGGATACAATCCCAATCTGGCAATAGGTGCCCCCTCGATGGAAATGAATCCTCCACCACCCCCGGTTGACCGACAGGCATGATATGTTTACCCAGCCCAGACCCTGGTGACGCCAGGTGTGGAAGTCTTCCCCTGGAATCAGCCACAGCAGACACTGCAAACTCAGACACAACCGTCCGGAGTGCCCTTCTTCCAGTCATCCGCGGCTAGAGGATTGCAACCCTCAACTCTGGCTAATACTGCTGCCTTCTCGGGAAGCCAACAACAACCACAGCCGTCACATTGTGACGCTAACACTCATTTGACCGCCGAGGTTGAATCCCTCTAACGAATGTTGTCCACCTTGACTATGGACATGGGCCAACTGAAGGCGGGGTCCTATGCTTCACAAAATTCAAATTCCCAGAGGGGAAATATCTTCTCCGGCCAATGAAACAACAATGCTGGGGAAAGAAGCTTTAACGGGCCTAGACCCAATCAACAATAGTGGAACAATAACACTAACACCGGAGGCCCGCCTCCGAACCAAAATGCCCACCAAAATAGCGCTGGACCATCCCATTTTACACCAGTCGCAGACTTCCATCCCATGACTAATTGGTGTAGACTACACGATACAGGTTCGCACAATGAGGTGAATTGTGCCATTTTGAAGAAAGTCATAATGATCTCCAAGCTGGACAGGCAATAATCACATGATACCGCTCCCCCGGAGCCCCCTGTCCAAGAGCAAACCCATAGCGCCTTTACCTATGACACCATCTTCTTCGGTACTTTCGGGGAAGATCAAGAAGTGTCTGAATTGAAAGGATTCTTTGATGAATCCATCCCGCCCTTTGAGGCCAACGCCTTTACTAACCCGCAGACTCCATACAATACTCGGAGTTAGGTTGGTAAAGGACCAGCTTACACGCCCATACCTCCTACCAAAGGTACTCCTCCCCCCCAGAATAGTGCAACTGATTGACCCGTCCCTCCAAAAGGTCCTAGCCCTAACCAAGCGAAAGACCCCGCCGAGGAAAATCACCCGTTCCCAGGGGGAAGATTTGATATCATGAAGGCGTTAGAGAAAACCACCACTTCCATGACGTTGATGGAGGTTTTACTGAATTTTCCCGAGCAGAAGAAGTCTCTTCTGAAGCTCTTAGGGAACCCGGAAGCCATTAGCCGCCCACCTAAGACTGTCTCATTTGAAGATGCTAACGTGGCTGTCTTCTGGGGAAATAACGAGGATCCTCCTTTCTTACTAGGTCTGAACATTTACGGCAAAAATATACACAACTGCTTAGTAGATTCTGGAGCTTCGGGAAACATCATGCCCTTGACCATTTCCAAGAAGCTTGGACTCCACCCCACCCCATCTAACGGTGCAGTAATCCAACTGGATAAGACTGCTGTAAAAATGGTGGGGGAGTTGAAGAACATCCGGATACACCTTAGCTAGGACCCCAAGATAGCCAGCATCATTGACATCCAAGTGGTGGACATCCCAGAAACCTACGGGATGTTACTGAGTCAGAACTGGTCTAAGTCCTTGAATGGATACTTTTCGACCGACTTCACCCACCTATGGCTTCCATGGGAAGGAGAATCAAACAAGATCTGGGTTGAAAGTGAACCCCGGATGAAACAGGCCCTTACTAAGGTTGGAAGGGTCAATGAAGTCCTTTTCTTTGAGACTTCTCTGGGGGTGTACCGGCCTCTTGAGATTTTAACATTCAATTTCATCCCCGAAGAGGATCCCATCGTGCTGCAAAGAGCGCAGGACTTAGAAGAAAAGGTGAGAGTTGAGATTTGCTCTCAGGGCGCTAAGGAAACCCCTGCCACACTCCTATCTAGCACTTGGTGCCGGGTGCATTACTAAAAACATTCAGAGCACGAGTGTAAACCAAGTCTCTCGATTGCGAATCGGCAACTTGATACCTTCCAGAATGAACGCACAACTTTTTCTCCCAGACCAGTACCCAAACCCAAAAACCTCTAGAGGTAAATCTTACTGCCATGCCGGTAGTCTGGGAGAAAATCCCCAAGTCTCCTAGTGATAATCTAAAGGAAACTCCCCTTCCCCAGCCCCAGATTACAAACAATGACTTATGGACCCTGAAGTTCGATGGGTCCCGATCCAAACAAGGCTGTGGGGCCAGGGAAGAATTAATCAACCCGCGAGGGAAATCCTTCCTCGCGTCCTACAGGCTGCAGTTTAACTGTATGAACAATGTCATAGAGTACGAGGCTTTGGTCCTTGGACTCTTATTCGCACTGAGGAAAGGTATCACCCGCCTCCGGGCTCTGGGTGATTCAGAGTTGGTTGTTAAACAAGTTCAGAGTCAATACACTTGTCATGATAAAAGGCTGGCCGCTTACCGCAACCGGGCTTGGAGCCTTATCAAGGATTTCGATTCCTTTGGCATTGACCTCATTCCCCAGCGATGGAACTATGTCCCGGATGCCCTTGCCATTTCTACCAACACACTTGAGCCGATGGCCAGCTCCCGACTCTGGAGATTTTCAATTGAGATGGTCCCCACCCCCTCCATTCCAGATAATGTCACCCACTTTTAGGTTTTTGAGGACAATCAGCATATCTTGGCCTTCATAGTGAATGTTGGTGTCTTTGAGGATCAGATAGTGGAAGAATGAGACCACGATGATACTGGGCAGGGTGATGAAGATGACGGGATCATGGACTTGCCCACTAACACTATCCCTAAGGGGATGGTTGCATTAGAATGGATCTTCAACTCGGACCCTCGGGCCCGTGAGAAGGTGTCATCTTCCCCTGAGGGAGGAAAGTTTGAAAAGGTTAACATCAGCCAGCCCGGTGAAGAAAAGATCATTCACATTGGTACCTCCTGTTCCCCTGAGGAAAAGGAGAAGATTCTTGCGGTTCTCTGAGAATACATCGATTTAATTGCCTGGGGTTATGAAGACTTAAAGACATATGACACATCCATCATGACCCATACCATTCCCCTGAAACCTGACACTAAGCCCTTTCAGCAAAAGCAAAGACCAGTCAACCCCCTGATAGAACCTCTGATTCGTCAAGAGGTAGATAAATTGCTATCAGCTCAGATTATCTTCCCAATCCAACACACTACATGGGTTGCCAACCTGGTCCCTGTGCGAAAGAAGAACGGCGAGATCCGCCTTTGCGTGGATTTTCAAAATTTGAAAAAGGCATCCAAGAAAGATAATCACCCTCTCCCCTCGCTGGATGAGGTGTTGCAGATAGTAAATGGATCTCAGATGATGTCTTTCTTGGATGGATATTTGGGATACAACCAGGTCATGGTCAAGTACGAGGACAGAGAGAAAATAGCGTTTACCACCAAGTGGGGAACGTTTGCGTATAGAAGAATGCCCTTTGGTTTAATCAATGCAGGGGCTACTTTTTAGAAGGCCATAGACATTGCATTCGAAGGTCTTGTAAATCGGTGCATAATCATCTACATGGATGATTTGACTGTCTTTTCCCAGGACAGGCGTGATCACGCCGCCCACCTCGCTCAGATGTGCGAGAGATGTCACTGGTATGGAATATCCCTCAACCCCAAGAAGTGCATATTCAGGGTCACCAAGGGGAAGTTGCTCAGACATATTTTCTCTGAGAAGGGTATATCCATAGACCCTGATAGAGTTGAAGCATTGCTGAATTTACAGATGCCTGGCAGCAAGAAAGAGATGTGATCCTTCTTCAGGAAAATCAACTTTGTACGACGATTCATTATGGGATTCACAGAAATAGTTAAACCACTCAATGAAATGATGAAAAAGGATACCAAAATTGAGTGGAGTCCTGAAGCAAAGCGGGCATTCGCCCAGATCAAACAGACCATAACGGAGGCTCCTGTCCTGGCTAGTCTGGATTACTCCCTCTCGTTTTACATATACTTGTTTGCTTTGCCGCATTCCGCTGCGGCAGTGTTGACCCAAAAGGTTGAAGGGGAAGAGTGACCAATAGCTTTCATGAGTTCCCCCTTTAAGAACGCCGAAGTCCGGTATTCACCACTAGAAAAATAGGCCTTTTCTCAAATTCGCGCTGTGAAAAAATTCTAGTATTATATTCTCTGGAGCAAAGTACACGCCATTATTCCAGACCAGGCCGTCAAATCTCTACTGATGCAGAGTGAGTTGGGCGAGAGATGGGGGAAATGGATGGCCACCCTCCAGGAATATGACTTATAGATACAGCCCATGAAGATAGTCCGAGGCCAGGGACTAAGTCGAGCAATGGCAGAAGAGACTCCCCACATAGAATGTCAGACTTATACAATGGAGTCCATTACTCAAGACCCATGGTACACCGATCTGGTATACTTGCTGCTAAACAACAAGTACCTAGAGGGATTGCCTCCCCACAAACGCCGCGCTCTGCGGATGAAACGCACCCACTTCATGATCAAAAACTCTGCGCTTTACCGCAGAAACTATGAGGGAGTGTACCTTCGATGCATCGACAGAAACCAAGCTACGAAAATAATTGATGAATTCCATGGACAGTTTGGAACTAGGCATGGCTCAGTTGACACCACTGCCCACCAGATCCTTCAGGTTAGATATTACTGGCCCTACATATTCAAAGACATTTACGCTCATGTTAGGAAATGCCATATTTGCCAAACTGCAGCGCATCATGATCGTAACCCAGCCATGCCTCTACAACTAGTCTACGAGGCTAGACCCTTTGCCCAATGGGCATTTGACTTCATCGAGGAAATCAACCCCAACTCGTCTGCCAATCACCGATACATCCTAACTGCAACTGATTACTGCACTCGGTGGTCTGAAGCTATACCTTGCAAGAACAACACGGCAGACGTAGTTATCAAGTTTTTGGAAGAAAACATCATCACAAGGTTTGGAATGCCCTTTGCTTTAGTATGTGACAATGGTCCGGCGTTTTCTTCAGCATAATTACTCAAATAGACCTACAATCGAAAGATCACACTGAAGTTCTCCAGCAACTATTAGCCCTAGGGAAATGGCGTTGCTGAATCAACAAACAAAAATCTACTTGAAGTGATCAAACATTTGTTAGAACAGAATCCCCGGGATTGGCATCAAAAGTTGAAATTTTCCCTCTGGGCAGATCATATTTGTATCAAGGTTGCCCTGGGGACATCCCCATTTCACCTGGTTTATGGCCAGGACCCTCTATTCCCAGTCAACTTACAGATCCCAGTTTTACAGTTTATGCAAGAATTTAACAACAGGGACAACATTGTGGAGGTTCGACTTTTGAATCTGGTGCGAATGGAAGAACAGTGAGACGCAGCCCTTGAACACTTTGCGCGTCATCAAGTAGTGGTAAAATGATGGTTGATAGAAGAGCCCAATACAAGGCCTTTCAGATCTCAGACTTGGTCCTGTTGTGGGACAAGGCCCGAGAGAAGAAGGGAAAGCATACCAAGTTCCAACGGCTCTGGCTTGGACCATACCTGATCTCAGAAATCTGCGGGGCAAACACTTACCGCCTTAACACCTTAACTGGAGAACCTGTCGCATTGCTTGTTAATGGGTAGTTTCTCAAACACTACTTTGAGTAAGGGTAAGTGTGTCTGAATTTGTATTATATGTAAATATCCACGTGTAAATATCTCTTCTGGGTGCCTCGTTGCAAGGTATCCCATCTTGTAAATAGTCTTGTCGACTGACCTCCGGGACAGTCCCCTTTTGTTGTCCCTATTTTTTATTTCAGTTTTCTTTAGGTCCTGGCATTTTGTCCTGTCTTGCAAGAATTGGAATACTTCGCATAACTTTGGCCTCTGGTGCAATGCCTCCAGCATGGTGAACTTTAGAATCTATCTTCAGCACTGTGGAATCGACCTGGTCTCCGAGATTGTTTTATAGATTACGACACATTTTTGAGCAATCTCCATTGGCTGTGTCTCCGAGAGTCTGGCAATCAGTGAGTGCAAATAATATAAGGAACAAGTAATCAGACACGCAGGGGGTAGATCAGTCATACTGATTGGTTGAACCACGTCTAAAAATCTAACGAAATTCTTCTCGGCTCCAAAGTTTTGTCCTCTCTTCGAATATCTAAACATAGGTGGATAGGTGAAAGAAGTACCACCATTTTAATTTAGCTACGCTTAGGCTCAATGGTGAAAGAAGCACCGCCTTCCCCACCTGGAAACAAATAAAATAATAAGAGGAAAAGCGGGATTAAACTCTGGTCTCCGGGGGAATCAAGCAAATTGATGACTGGTTCGATGCAATTAGTGCCTCTTCTCTATTCCTCCCAGAGGTCATCAGCTTGATTTCCTTCCAAAGCACACGCGACACCACTGATGAAAGGCTATGGACTGACTCCTGTGTGGTCGGGTTCTCTCAGATATGCTGCCCTTGGCCTGTCAAATGCTTTGGGAGGTAGATTTGTTCCAGTTGTGCTAACCAGAGATTCTATGGTTCTCAAATGCGCTAAGGCATTTTTCCCAGATAGTCGCCATTTGTTATGCCCTGCATCCCCGTCCCTACATTTTGTGTGCAAAATGTTGGGTCCCCCTTTTTGCTTTTGTTTTGTTTTTTCTTGCGGCTTTTGCCTTGCCTTCCTTGTCTTTCTTTTTCTTTTGCTTTCTTTCTCTATGGTTTTCTTCCCCGGTGTGTTATTTTCTTGGTTTGGTTTTCTCCTCCGGGATTCTGGTCCCGGAGGTTGTCTTTTGTCAGAAGCTGGATTCCAGACTCTGGGATTCTCCACCATGATGTTCTCAAGGACATCATCACGTGGAATCCCCGGGCCAGGAGTCCGGCGGTTTCACCTAACCTAAGATCTCTGGAAGGAGGAGGATTGTTTTTTACCGTGGGTATAAATAGACTTACCTGTCATTTTTACACTTACTGCGATTAAAACCTTCAAGCACTTAGAGCAAAATAGAGCATTTTTAAAGCGATTAGCAGAGTGTTTGCAGAGAATTTATGATAATCAAAGCTTAACGTCTTCTGCGTCCTCAGGTGAATGTGAGTGCTTCGTGGTGGTGATTCTGACAGCTTGACGACTCGAGTTGTTGCAAGTTCTCTCGGTAATCCCTTCCTTCACCTTCTGCATTTTCAGGTTGGTGTTTCTGCTTCTCTCCTCTCTATTTTTGTTGCTGCTCTCTGGCTTTTCTTTGGGTTTGCTCATTTTCGTCTGTTTCATTTTGTTTCATTTTTCTATTGTGTCTGTCTTTCATCTTCTGGTTTTGGCTTCCCGTTGGTGGGTCAGCTCTGCCAGAAGGTTGTCTGCCTTCTGTGCAGAGGTTGTTTGTCTGTAAAAGTCTGTAAATTGCGTACATCATGTAAATGGCTGTATATATTTGTTTCTGCCTTGTCTAGTTTTCCCGCGGGAGTCGCCCGTGTGTATATTCATGTATATATGTGCATGTATATAGATATCCCTTATATATCCCTCCCCATTCTCTATATATACCCCTCAGCTCTATGTATATCCTTCCAGGTGGCGTGACAAGCTAGTCGAGTCACCTTTGCTTCTGGTTTTCTGCCTCCAAGCTTGCTTCGAGGCAGAAAACTACCTGTTTAAAACTCGGCTCTCGGCTGGTTTCAAACAAGTGGTTTTCTCTCTCCTCCATCAAGGCTGTCAGAGCCTCATTTATTTCCCATGCGCACAATTAATCCCAGCCAAGTGGCTTTCCCTTTTCGCGCGTATCAAACCGTTGGCTCTGCCGTCATCACCATCACATCCACTTAATGCCAACACACATGGCGCCCACGTGGACTCAGCAACTTGCCTTTTCGTTCTTTCTCGCTAATGGTCACTTCTTCGGGCCTCGGGTCTCTTACCACCACCCATCCTGTGTCTTCATCAAGTGTGATAAAATTCTCCAGACCCAGAGATATGATGAAAATCCTAAGTTTATGATATGTTTTTCTTTTCGGATACCTTTGCGTAAAACTAACTTTTCAGGAAAAGCAAAACATCATGGTGGTAAGTTCTCCGAACCCCAAAGTAATTACTTCGATAAACATGTTCTGACAGTCGCTTTGTCTCGCAGGTCCAAACTTCATCTTCCAAACATATCTAAAGCATCCGCCTCATCTCCTCCCAGAAGTCCGAAATTGCCAACTACAACGGAAACCAAGGCAGCAGCAAAGACAAAAATGGAGAAGGCTCTGGCAAACCTGCCCCTCACCATGAAGTTTGTGCAAGATAATGAGATTGTGGGCTCAAAGATTGAGTCCAAGGTAAAACTACTGACCGACGCTAATGTCAGAACTTGGGAAAAAATGCAGGCCCTAGTGAAGGTAATGCACATCCAGCGACAGGCTAGAGACAAACTCGTAACCAACGTCGGGGGTTCCAGAATCCTCCAGGCAGCTTGCTTCCCATGCTCCGTGCAGTCCCTGGAGCTTATCTTAACATTGGCGGCCAACTACAACTCTTATGTCTGGGCTGTCATGCTCGCAGCCGCAGAGCCCACGGGATACCCCACTCCACTGGTATCCCTCGATCCAGCCACTTTCCAAGCAGGCCTGGGCATCCCACAATTTGATAGGGCCATAGTGGTTACAAGGACTGATGCCTTGAAACAATTCACTCAACTGGAGGATGCTGCCCGGGTGTACATTAAAATCAACTGGCTTAAGGTCCCGAAGAGGGACCCAAAGAGAATGAAGATAGATATCCCCCGCTCTGAATTCAAGGAGAGCATCCAGATGGGGATGATAGCATTGGCCTAGGTATTTGGGCAACCCTCCACCCAGGAGCTCGCCAAATGGATGTATTATTTCCTCCTCGGCATCTCCACTAAGGGAGAATTCTTTGACTGGGAGAAACTTTGATCCGCATGGCAGAATTGCAGTGGCACTGCCCCGGGCTTCAGAGCCCCACCACGTACACATGGAGGACTTCTCGGCCGATTGCCAGGATGACGTGGATGTGCGTAGCCAGCATTACATTGAAATGATGGCCGGGATGATGCAGGAACTAAAGCTCTAGAGATTTCCAGCGGGTTTCTCAGACACCACCCCCACCATAGATCCCCAGTACAAAGAAAAGGGGATTGATAAAATGGCACTGCCAACAATGAATTGGGACGCCCAGGAGGGGCCCACGCTTGAGGAATTCACTCAGAAAGTAGTCGAGCGAAGTCACGTCTATTTCAAAAGGGTGTGCCCTGGGAGTATGCGCCAAGCTCCCCGACCGGCTCTAAAATTAGCACCACAGCCGGTACCAAGATTGACTCCGGGGGCCGGGACTTCTTCACAGGGCGCGGACAAAGGAAAGGGGATAGATACAACTCCCTCCGCGCAACAAGTCCCCATACAAGAATAGATTATGCGATCTGTGGCAGCCTCCCAGCAAATGAGGGAGCAGTTAATGACGAGGCTGGCCACTCCCCCGCTCATGGCCGGACCAATTCATCCCCCTTCCTCCCCATTGCTGGCAGCCTTAATGGTGAAGGCAACGGGGGTGGATCCCATGGAAGCAGTGGCAATTGCTCATGCAGGGCCGCCTTTAGTTACCCGGAGGAAGAGAAAGCACATCCAACAGCCTAAGGCAGAACCGGCGCCGAAGGCATCCCTCCCCAAAGAAGTGGAGATCCTTTCTTCCAGTTCCCTGAAACCAGAGAAAGAAGTAGAGTAGGCAGAGGTCCCAGCCAGTCCCCCTCCAGAAGAGGAGTTTGACTTATTTGCAGCCGATGAATTTGGAAATCTGCAAGGGGATGATACACAAGCGGAGACGAAAGTCCCAGAGAAAGAACAAGAGGTTGTAGACCCAGAAGACCTAGAACAAGAAGCTACAGAACAAGAAGAGCAGTAGGAAATAGAAGAAAAGGAGACTGAACCAGAAATTATCTCCAGGGCTCCAGAAACACAAGGTCCGAGAGTGGACCAACTAAAGCTAGGCGAACAAATGGCATCAGCTGGAGAAACTGGACCTCTGAAAATAACCGTAAACCCAGCCGGCATGTTCCAACGGCCACTCCCGGGAGCAACCTTCGGGCAGGTAATCACAGTAGCCCAAACTCTGAATCTTGGCCTGATACCTCCCCTACTGCCAACAGATGAGGAAGAAGAAGAAGAGTAGCATGAAGAGGAAATTCCCATGGAAGCCAACCAGGGTCCAGACCCATCAATTGATATCCAGGACGAGGCTGAGGGGATAGAAATTGAAGAGAATGTTGCTACAGAAGAGGTTCCGACAGGGAGAGGAATAGATAAAGTGTATGTTGAAAAGGAGCAGCCACCACCGGACACCAGGAGAGAATCTGGAGAACAAACTCTAGCAAGAAGGCCACCTCTCCCACCTCCATTGCTGGTAGAAAGCAGGAAAAGAAAATCCCCATCCACTCTGGTGATCATTCTCTCCTTGGCCAAAATGATGTCCCTAGCTCAGGCCCCACCAAAATCAAAGAAGGCCCAGACAGTTCATACTCTACGAACTGGGCCAGGCGGAGAAACCATTGCTGTTGTGGCAACACCTCCCTCGAACGCCGATGAAGCAACCGCAAACCTCGTAGAATACAATGTTGCAGAGGTATCCCTGGGTAAAAGAGGAAAGCAAGGCGAAGTAGACTTGCTTAAGGAGGAAGCAAGGGCAGTGGAAGCCCGATATGAAAAAGAGGCCCAGAGGCTTAAGGTAGAGAAAGAAAAGAACGCAAACCTTATGGGGTTGCTTACTGAGCTGGCCAGACCCATCAATGCCGACCCTCTAGAGACCTCCACATCAGAGGAATTACCGCAGAGTGACATAGACTCCCTGCGAGTAATGAAAAAGAAGGCCCAAGCAGTAGATGAATGGGTCACCCTACAGATAGGAAACACCCGGCGTTTCCTGGTGTCCACTCTCCCAGATCTATATATGGCCCGACAGGTTATTCACCAGGCAGAAGCGCTAATTGAGCAGTGGGAGAGTGACGCCGAGAATTACCAGGTGTGGAAGGAAGAGCTCGAAGAGCTCCTCACCCTGGGGGAAGACATAATTTTTGAATCCAGAATTCTGGGTGAGGAATCATTTGATTTTGTAAGGGCTCAGCACTCCAGACTGAACCTCACATTGGAGGTAACCAAGCAACTGGTAGAGTCCTTGCAAGAAAAAGTGAACACAGTGAAGTATTCTTCCAATTTATATAAGTCTTTTGTAATAAAGGCTTCTGGGGCTGATCCCCTTAATACAGATACTTATACCCCAGAGGAGTCAGTTTTGGGGAATTTTGATGAAATGATGGTATCTCGGTATCAATCCTCGGAGGGGATAGACGGGGCCCAAATGGAAAAATTGACCGAAATGATACTTAAAGGCCATGACACCGCAAGGATGGCAGATGAATTCAGAAATAATGTTCCAGACCTGGGGGAACTAGTTGAAGTGGCCAGAAACAGAAGGGCCAACCTAAAAAAGATTGATGAAGACGGCATTTCCCACCTCCTTCAGGCCTTCAACGATAATAAGCAGCCTTGAGCGTTCTCTGGGAACCGGGGAAACTTGAGTGGCAAGTATTCTTTATTCTTTTGGGGATGTAAGTTCCCGGATCCCGGAGTCCCAGATCCAAAATTTTGTATTCTTCAAAGATGATCTGTGTCCCGGTCCCCGAGGCCGACCGGTCACTTTCAGAGGCGGTTAATAAAGACTGTCAGAAGGTAGTTGGGCACATCAAGAGGCATTGGCTTGGCAGTTGGTTTCTGACAGGGTGGTCTTCTCGAGGTGCCATTCAAAGGTACACCTGGCATGTTGGAGACAGGGTGCCGCATTTCCCATTTATGAGGCATGTAGCCTCGGTCCCTGGGGGACCTACTTTCTACTTTCTTCTCTCTGGCTCTCTTCTCGAGACTGATTCTTCCGATGTATATTCTTGTCTTCTTCTTCTGACCTGGTAGACCTATTCCGTCTCCAGGTCTTTTGTAGGGTGGCGCAGGTAGTACCGGCCCCCAGATATTATATTTTATTGAAGCACAATGAAATAGGGTTAGGGTTAAAGAGTTGTATAAATAGGCAGATCGGCCCATTTCCAAGGGTCGGGGAAATTGATGATTTTGTTGTCCATAAGAAATAGCAAAGTGATTCCTGAGTTTAAATTGCAGAGCTCAATGCTCCATTGTTCTGATCTTGTTAGTTAGATGCTCCCTTGGGGCCACCATTGTATCACGCACCAGTGCTCGCTGGACTAAATATTAATCAAGAAGGAAGGATTCTTGGCAATGATGTTGTTAGCGTCCCTGCTTCTGTGTTAATGGTATTTTGTGTTTTAATGTTCTTTATGTCTTTTACTCTGGTATGTTAAGGTAGATTAACAAACTCTTTACCTCTGCTACTGATAGAATACTAGCTGATGGTTATGTGTTTCTTCAGTATTTAGTGTAGTTTACCAGGGTATTATTGATGTTCCGTACATTTCAGCACGACTATAGTTAGATGATGTATTTCTAACCTTGCAGGATCTTTTCTATTTTATTCACTAAGTATAGAATGCTCTGGGAAACCCTTACTATATTGAATCTCCGGGAGAATGAGTTGAAGTAACCAACTATCCCCTTCGAAAATAGTCACCTCTCCCAACTGAGCCCCGCACCGTTGTGACCCGACACCCAGGTGCTTGAAGGCCTGGAGAATTTATTTTCCCCGGACAACCTTTGCAGGCAGAGTTGGCCGATTTCCCCGGAACCCGGTGACAACTTATGACTGTTGGCGGACCCGGTCAGCAAAACCCCATCAACAGCTAGTATAATTAACCTCATAGGAAACAAGAGTATGGCTAATGTAGTATATTTCTCTTTCTTTCCCATCTTCATCAAGTTGAGCAAGTAATGCCCCCAAGGAAGATTCTGTCATTGAAATGTATAAAATAAGAGGTTTCCCGGGGATAGGAGGCATTAAAATAGGAGGATTGGCCAAGTACTTCTTAATTTGATCTATGCTCTTTTGGCATTCCTCATTCCAAATACATTTGACTCCTTTATGCAAATTCTTATTGAGGGTTGAGCTCTATCTGCCAATTGTGAAATAAATCTCCTTATAGATTGAAGACGTCCTTGAAGACTCCTCATTTGACTAATGTTTTTAGAAGGTGGCATATCCATAATTGCTTGAAATTTTTCAAGGTCAACCTCTATTCCTTTTGCTGAAATAATGAATCCAAGTAACTTTTCCGAGGTGACTCCAAATGCACACTTTTTAGGATTTAACCTTAGCTGAAATTGTTCCATGCGATGTAGAATTACTTCTAAATCATCTAAGTGTGTATCTCTTTGTTTAGATTTGGCTAAGGTGTCATCCACATAATCTTCCATATTCTTATGCATCATATCATGAAAAATAGTTGTCATAGCTCTTTGATAG
>MU225649.1:3153436-3170367 GCA_018584345.1 Thuja plicata | reverse complement strand
TTATTCAAGGATGATGACTGTAATGTTTCTCAAGGAAAAATCTAATGCATTCTAGTTATTTAAATGGTACTTAGCTAAAGTTGAAAAGGAAACAGGAAAAAGTTTGAAATGCTTAAGATCTGACAGAAGTTGAGAGTTTATTTATAATGAGTTCAATAGGTTTTGCAATGACTGAGGCATAAAGAGACAGATGTCCACACCCAGGACTCCTCCACAAAATGGTATTGCTGAACAAAGGAACAGATCTATCATGGACTGTGCAAGAACACTAATGATGGAGAAAAATGTTGCACAGAAATATTGGAAAGAAGCTGTAAGTACTACAGTCTATACACTAAATAGAGTTCAAGTCAAGAAAGGTACAAATGCTACACCTTATGAACTTTGGTATGGTTATGCACCTAGTGTAAAGTATTTTAAAGTATTTGGAAGCAAATGTTTTATACTGAAAGACAATAGAAATGGAAAACTAGATGCTAAAGGTGAAGAAGGCATATTCCTTGGTTATTCAATGAAAAGAAAAGCATATAAATGTTTGAATTCTAATACTAACAAAATTGTTGAAAGTGCAAATGTGAGAATTGATGAGTTTGCAGAAAGAAATGAAGCTGAAAGTACACAAGAGCCTGAAAGCTACAGATCATTCATATATCTGGATGAGGAAGATTCTAATTCACTACCTGAGACTACTACTGAACAACAGCATGCACCTGCCGAGTCACAGAGTGGAGTTGTCGAGCAACTGGAAGTGAATGCCAAGCTATCTGATGGAGATGCCGAGTCACAGAATCAACTAGAACTGAATACAGACAATGAGCCTAAGGCAAGGATTGAGCCTACCCTAGCAAAATATGTGAGAAGAAATCACAATTCTAATCAAATCATTGGATCAAAGGATTCTGTTGTTATGAAAAGAAGTAAGTTGAAAAATGGAACATGTCTATTATGTGAATTTGAGCCCAAAACAGTGAAAGATGCTTTAGAAAATGAAGATTGGATACAAGCAATGAATGAGGAAATTGAACAAATTGAGAAGAAAAAAACTTAGACACTTGTACCTAGGCTGAAGGATAAAAATGTAATTGGCACAAAGTGGGTATTCAGGAACAAGCTGAATGAACATGGAGATGTGACAAGAAACAAAGCAAGACTGGTATGCAAGGGTTATGTACAGGAGGAAGGAATTGACTATGGTGAAACCTTCACCCCAGTTGCAAGATTGGAAGGTGTCAGAACCTTACTTGCATATGCAGCCTATAAAGGATTCAAAGTTTATCAGATGGCTGTGAAATATGTATTTCTCAATGGAATCTTGGAAGAAGAAGTATATATTGAGCAAGTTGATGGTTTTATAGACCCAAACAAAAGGGATATGGTTTGCAGATTGCACAAAGCACTATATAGATTGAAGCAAGCACCAAGAGCATGGTATGAGAGGTTGCACAATTATCTAATCAAGATTGGATTTGCAAGAACCAATGACAACAACAACCTATACTTAAATACAGAGAAAAGAAAAGGTACATTATTAGCTAAAAATCTTGTAGATGACATCATATTTAGTGGACAAGATATGTTCTGTCAAAATTTGCAACAGAGATGCAAACTGAGTTTGAGATGTCTATGTTTGGTGAAATAAAATTCTTTGTTGGTTTACAAATCTATCAAATGAAGAATGGTATCTATATCACTCAATCTAAATATATCAAAGAGATACCGAAAACTTTTGGAATGGAAGAATCCAAACCAGTGAGTACACCCATGGCTACTGGACAGAAGCTGACAAAAGATGATGATACAAAAGAAGTGAACCAAACACTCTATAGATCAGTGATTGGAAAACTACAGTATGTTGTACATAGTAGACCTGATATTGCCCTAGCTGTTGGGATTGTTGCAAGATTTTCTGCTAATCCCAAGGAAACTCACATGATGGAAGTAAAAAGGATTCTAAGATATTTGAAAGGAACTAATGACTATGGTCTATACTACAAAAAGAATGACAAGTTTGAACTCAGAGTTTACAGTGACTCTGACTGGGATGGAAATTTTGATGACAGGAAAAGCACTACTAGTGGAGCATTTCTTTTAGGAAAGAGATTGATCTCCTGGACAAGCAAGAAACATAACTGTACCCCACAATGTACAGTTGAAGCTAAGTATGTGGCAGCAACAGTTAACTCTTCTAACATTGTGTGGTTGAAGATACTACTAAAAGGTATGAAAGAAGAAATAAGTGACCCAGTTGTCATATATTGTGATAACACAAGTGCTATTAATATTTCTAAAAATCATATTATGCACTCAAAGACAAAGCATATAGCTATCAAGTATCATTACTTGAGGGAGCTAGTTCAGAGTAAAGAAGTGAGACTGGATTATGTGAACACTAAAGAACAATTAACAGACATATTCACAAAAGCACTACCCAAGGATGCTCATGAGTATCTATGAGGTAAATTAGGGGTGATTCCCCTCACTGAGGCTAATTAAGTTCTATATAGGACTGTTACATCAAATATTACATTCAAAATATTTGACACATTGATGCATAGTAAGTCACACTTTAGGATGCTAGCTAAAGTTGTAAAGATGAACAAGGACACAAAAGAAAAATCAATCATAATCAAGATGACAGGATCAACATGATACTAAAGATCTACATGATAATGATATCAATGTCTTTGGCATTGTTGTCAAAGAGGGAGAGATTACCTATAAAGAGAAAGAGAGATTACAAATAAGGAAAGATTACATAGATTACCTATAAAGAGGAAGAGATTGCTGAGAAAGAGAGATTACAAAGAAGGAAAGATTACATAGAGGCAAAAGTTACTATTGAAAATATTAAAGTGATTATCTACTCAGAAGGATTCTACAGATGATTAAACATAGATGATTATAGTGTGATTACAGACACAGAGGGACAAATGTTTTACAGAGAAGAATCAGAATGAAGCTAAAGACATTAATGAAGATTCATTCATATCAAGGAACATAGGTGATTTTTTGGATTGGTTGGTAACTATGCTTGTTAAATTATTATTTTAATATTTTGTGTTGCCATCAATGCCAAAGAGGGAGATTGTTGGAAAGTGACAATGCAAGCAATTGTTATTTTTGTCATTGGTGTCAAACCTTAACTAGTGAGACTATTGTTATCTATTTGAGTACCATATCTATTGTTGATGAAGAATATTTAACAAGAAGACCAAGTGAATGGTTGAGTTAAGGCAAATAAAAGGGTACTTGATCAGTTAGCACTCTGGAAAAGCAATTAGTTGCTTATCTTTCAAAGACAATTTTTCTGGTTGTTCTGTGTCGAGAAATTTTTGGATTGTGCCGAGAAAAGTTGCTTGTACTGAGAAAAGTTGCTTGTGATGAGAAAAGTTGTTCAATGCTGAGCACCATTGAAATTGCCGAGTGGAAACAGTGATGTTGGCCGACTTACAGTAATTGGATTAATGATGAGATTTGAGATCTCTGGCCGATGTAGTTAATTTTATTGGGATATGTAATGTTAATTAAAGATTGATCCACGTCATTTATTGTATGGGTAACCATAATTAATGCATGATTTCAAGATTTAATTAGAGACTACTTTGGAGAAGTAAATGTAATGCAAAGATGGAATGATCCATTGGATCTAACCTAACCTAAGATATGCGATCTTGTTTAAGCAGCAAAAGATTTATCTGACCTAGACAGAGAGGTATATGATAACCTAAAGGGGTTATTCATTTAGTATGCAAGAGGTGTGCTACTAAATGTGAAGTGTGGATGTGTATGCAAAATGTTTCCATAGTTGATTTATTGTTTGGCATGATCTAGCAGAGAAGGCAAAATATAGAAGCAGAGAGTTGCATGTGTGATTGCTTGAAAAATTTACAAGCAGATCAGAAGGTTGAAATGACAGAGCAAGCTATCCAGTAAGTTAACATCAGAGCTATAATTGGATCTGAATTCACAAAGTAAGTTGTATGTATCAGATCACAACTGTTGATTACTTTCTAATCATTGTATCAGTTAAATCCTTTAACAAGGTTGACCTAGCAGTCATTTGTATAAATCCTCTAACAAGGTGACATTCAGGTGGAATGTTCTAAGTCCTCTAACAAGGCCACTCCTGATAGGGTGATTAAATCCTTTAACCAGGTCACACCTAGCAGTGTGTTATTGTAACCTTTAATAGGGTTGGCTCCTCACAGGGCATCACGTCAGAAGAGTGAAAACTTGGTAGCATGTTACTGGTGGTTTTTCCCATATTGGGTTTCCACGTTAAATACTTGTGTCAACTTTTGTGAATGCTTATGGTTTGTTTTACTGTTATGTTTCTACAAGCTAATTTCAATTGATAGTAAACGACATGATTAAAGTTGTTGACTTATGCTACTACTGCCGAGTAGATCTAAAATACAGAAAGTTTTTATTTGCTACATCTAGACCTGAGGATAATTGATTCACCCCTCCCCTCTCAATTATTCTAAATTCATTCTAACACATTTGATCACAAATAGAGCATAATTGAACATCTTTTCATGCATTTTAGGCATTTTCATATGAAATATTCCATCCTAGATTGTCTATTTTCTAATAATTCTTGCTTAATCTAAGAGCATCTTATGTAATTCTTGTAGATCTTTTAGCTAGGAAGAAATATGTCATTTTTGACATGTTTATTGGTTCAATTTGGTTAAATTTCATGCTAACATGTTGATATAAATTCATATTAAGTGGTTGTGTGCAAAATTTTTGTAGGTACAACATTTACACATCAAATTTTGGTGCCTTGGTAGAAAAAATAGAAATCCTATGAGTGGTTAAAACCTGGTAAATAGGCACCATTTGTCAGCTCGCTTCTTTGCCTATCAATACTCAAATATCTCTTTAGCAGGTGCTTTAGGACCTCTAGACCCACAAAAGAAAGATCACATTCCTAGTTGTTTGCTAAATCATTTCCCAAATCACCATGGCTTGGAATCCAATTTTATCTTTATGGAAAATGGACAGTCCAATCTACCTCAAGGCAACTCATCATAACCAAAGGTATCTCTCAATACTAGTCAATCAAACAAAGGCATTCCTTAAATACCACCAACCAAGCAAAGGTATTTTTCAATACCACTGATCAAGTCACATTTCATATCAACAAATAGAACAATGTTTCTTAAACACTCACCTTTTCATCAAGTAAACATATTGTATCTATCCATCAGGAACACCAGTACAAAAATGACCAGCCATGTGGTATGCTTGCACAAATTATGATTTCTGAGCAACTCTATGATGTATCTGTACTAGAGGAACAAGGAAGGAGTCAAGATATTTTTTCTTTGAATGACTACTTGTTAATTATTTGTTTTTCTCTTACCATATCTCCTAAGTTCTTCAATGATGCTCTAAGGCTAGAAACACAAGGATAGGGGGCATGATATTTTCTTTAATTTTTTCTTGTCATATACATCGGTATTTGATAAGGTCTATGATGACAAAATTAAATCTACATGAAAGGCTCTGATTCTGAGACCAAAGAAAACACCTATGTTAGACACGATTGTTATCTTATCAATTGATGATTATCATATCTCCAAAGATATCCCATGACTCATTGTACTAGAAGATCAAGGAAGTAATATGATATTTTCTTTGTTTGTTTGTGGACACAATTGATGCTTAGGACATCATGATCTATCATATCTTGATGCTTGTGTGAAAATGCAATATCAAAACTTAACTCATTAGTATTCAAATCACCGGGATAAAGAAATTATTTATGGTGGTTGTACTAAGTCAAAAATATAACATAAGTAGTACTCATATTATCATGGTTTCCTAAGAACTAGTGATGATTGTACGTACTTGCATTTGAGAGAAGTAATATTCATACTACCATGATCATTTGAGTATCAGTTATGGTTGTATCAAAATGATGGTCTACTAAAGCTCAATGATGAATCTAAGCACATAATAAAGACAAGAATGGAAGTTGCATTTGCATTTTAGCGTTGCATTGCATTTTAGGAGTTGCATGGCATTCTAGGAAATGGCACTATGAAAGGATGTAATAACATCAATTTAAAGAGGGAAAAGAAAAATTCAAACATTCAAGATGATATCATTTCTCTTATGATTGAATATTTTAATCACTAGAATAAAAACCATCATTTTATTATAATGTCAACTGAATTTCATTAACTATCATTAAACTCATTTACATATGCATCCATAGCATTAATCTAACATCACATATATGCATTAAAAACATACAAAAATAAATGCATACACATCATAAGAAAATAAAACAATGTGCACAAAGCATAATCATAATCATCTCATAATGCATAAAACATTAGTGACACAAATATACAAAGAAATCATAACAAGAGAATGTCATCATATATTAATAATCTCCATGGATAACATCGTATAAATCAAGAAAAATTGTGCTATATCATACTAATATCAATACATCATCATCAAAATTGTAGACAATTCTCAAGAACAATCATGACTGACTGTCAATGTCATCTCTCGGTGGTCCTAGTGGAGGAACATTGGATTTGCTTGGTCCGGCACCCTTTAACTATGGTGTTGCTCTTGAAAATGGAGTAAACATGGTAGTAGGATCTGGTACTACTGAGAAGTATCCAGCCTGATAATATGAAGCTCTACTAGGATGTAGTGCAGAATCTCTCTGGGCTCTATCTAAAGATATGTCCCTATATGCTAACTATGTATGTAAGATAGCTATGCAAGTCTCTAACTGAACTCTCTCTTTGTGAAGCCAAGAAGTCAAAGCTGCATCACATGTACTCTATGGTGGTATGCTTGTCAGACTAGGAACAAGTACTTGTACACCTGTCAGACCTATCTATACTCCTATCTGAGGGGCAGGACCTGTATGCCCTACACTAGGCTGTGTTGGGGTACTTGTTTGTGATTCACCTATACCAGTAGTCCTAATAACTATAAACTATGGAGACACCTATGTACATGGATTGACCTAGGTAGTAGGAGGCACTTGTGAAGAATATGGCATCTAAGTCGAAGATAAACCTTATGATACAACTGGCATCTGTGATATGCCCGGAGTCTAAGAAGAAGTAACAACAGGGGGCACCTATAACAAAGAAGGAGCCTGAGAATAAGATGGTACATGTGTAGACACTAGATGTGTCAGACTTGTAATCCGTACTCTAACCTATCTGGGATGACCACCAGGAGCTCTACCACCAATAGCTCTAATACTACTATCCTCACTACTACTGGAGCATCTACGAGAAGGGGCCCTAATTTCTCTATCACCTCTACCGTCGTCATCATCATCGTCATCATCATCATCATCTCTGGCATCTACCATAGTAGGTATCTTCTCATCAGGAGAGCTCAATTGTGGAAAGGGATGCTAAGAAAAATACACAGAATAATCTGTACTCATACTGACATCTATAATATCTGGAGAAATATCCTACTGAATAGGTACTAACCGTTGATACTCAATAAGTGTGGTATCATATCTTAAATGAGGCCCCCACTATGCCTCCTCCTCACATGTCCTTGCATATGCATTCATATCCTCGGGCATCGGTTGTGCCATACCAAACTATCTCAAGACGCATGTAACTAAAAATATCTCAATGACATCAGGAGTGCATCCAATAAGATAACGCTCAGTGAATACATAAGGAATCTCTCGCGTGTCACTGCCCCACTCCTCGCAATCTAAATATGGTCACTAGATAACAATAGTCATGTCATCTATCACTCGTCTCCAATATGCCATATTGCCAAGACATGGCTGCACAATATCTCCATCATACATACAAATGTAAGGCTCATCTCTCTGAGGAGACCACACTACTACTTTTCATGTGACTAGGATGTGCTCCCAGACCCAAATCTGTAACAATACCAAACTAACTGACATAGATCTATCTCGTTGATAGACCACCTGATGAAGATCATGGTACAAATAGGCAAGGATACAGGTACCCCCAAGCCATTCATTAGGGACTCTGAAGTAAATATTCCAACAATCAACCCCAACCTATTGAGAGTCCCTACAAACTCTAATCCAGCACAAGGAAACCTCTGATCAATCCTGCTAAGACTCCAGGAAACGCTAGGCCCTATTTCTCTATCCTCTCTAAAGTAACATGTCTCTCCACAATCAAAGGATCCTAGAACAATTGAATGGTACCATCAACGTAGGTATGTCTGGTAGAATCATAGTATGGAAACTCTCCCATCACGGGAATGCCCAAAATCCTCCACATGTCCTTTGGGGTCACTGTAATCTCTCTTGTAGGCAAGTGGAATGTATTATGTTTTGAATGTCATCGCTCAATCAAAGCAGTCAACAATCCTCTATTGACCCTATACCTAGTCATCTCTAGAAGAAACCCTAGCTGACAGTGGGCAATATCTCGATGATCCTTGGCAAACAGAGATCTGATCAATGATAATAAATGAGGGTATGGCCCTCACATCAACAAAGTACCTCTATCAACCTACAAATGTAAATACATGGTAAAATCATATATTTGGGGTAGACAAGAAGGTAAAAGTAGCTTAGAATCAAAATATAACTATTTTAACAAGTCAACATAGACAACAACATCTGAACTTAATGAATTTTCAAACTTGAAAACTAAGTTTCAAGATTGTTGTCTTGAAAATGATGTTTCAAAGATAGCAGACAATGTTTTGACTGCAAACAACCTTTCATGCAGGAAACGACCTTGTATTCTCAATAATTGACTATTTATTCTAGAAATGATGCTTCACAAACCAGAGATGACACTTGGCAGACCAGAAACGACTATTCTATAATGGGAAATGATGGTTAAATTACCAGAAATGACGAAACATTCTGGAAATGACAAAATGATCTGGAAACAACTTTCTAAAGACCTAAAACAACTTTTCAAAAAGAAAGCAAGCAATTCAATATTTATGAGCATAAATGAGCATTAATCATAAAATTTACAAGAGGTTATCGACTACATACCACCAGAGGGTAGTGGGCAGGACATTGATGATGTCGGATAACCTTGAACCAATGTTTCTCCACAAGGATTGGCATATTCTCTCTCTGAGCTCTGCAATTCTTTCACTGCAAATAGTAAAAATGAATAGTAATTTTTAATATTTTACCTTATTTAATCTCATTTTTTAGGGTAATTAATTTCAAACTTTTCACCCAAATTTTTGCTCATTAATTGCACCTTTTTGGCTCTATCTTTGTCCTACAAAGTTTGATTTTGACCAAACAAGAAGCAGTTTCTTCATGGTTCTCGCTACTATCTTTTCTATGGGTGGCTGTAAGAAGTTGAGTCCCACCTTTGGGCAAAAAGTTGAAGTGTTTTCCCTATTTTTCAAATTTTTTGTCAATTGATGTCAAAATTTGAGGCGCTTAGAGATTGAATCTCAAAACAATCCACTAATAGAAAATGTAGTACTTGGAGTTTAGTTTTCAAATATGTAATTTTTTTGAATACCCATATGGTAGAAAATATATTTTAGTAGGCATGTTTAAAAATCTCTTTTTCAAAATGTCTGTTTCAGGACCATACCCCACATGTGTACGACCACCCTATTTTAAAGTAAATAAATGAATTTTTCTAAATCCTTTCGGGGGAAGGTACCTAACACATCAAAGATTGGTTTGAATATTTTTTCTTTTCTTTTTTAAATTGAATATGCTTTTTTTATTAATTTTTAATTGACTATAAAGTACATTTTCAAAACCTCTAGTGTACAACCACCATAATTTGATGAAAATTTCACTTTTTTGAAATTTTTTTTAATTTTGAAGAAAATTCTATGTAGATTGGGCTCATATAATTCATTTTTTCAAAAACCTAAAATCAAAAAAGTTATTACAATTTTAGTTAACCTTACTATTTCAACTTTAGGTACCACTTTGGCATAATAATTATTGTAAAAATACTAAAAAAATTTATATCACTATAAAATTTATATTTTTGTAATCTATACATATGAACTGAAATGGGTTTTTGTTTCGTATAAAAATGTGTTCGGGAAGACCTTCAAAAAATCATCACAAAGCGCAAATTTTATTTTTAAATACCTTAGCCATATTTTTGCAAGGCCAAACACACGCTTGGTGAGACAAAGCCTATCCTGAACCAAAAACTAGGGTGGAGGTACAGTCCCCACTCCTAGTTTTTAGGAATGGGCACTCGTTATTAAAAATTCAAAAAAAAAGGCGCCCATTTTTGTTTGGACCGTTGAAACCAAAATGGGCAGCCGTTTCATTTAAATAACGGGTGCCCATTTTTGAAAGATCCATTGGAGACAAAAAAAATAAAAAATTATGTGGGCCTGATC
Source organism: Thuja plicata (assembly GCA_018584345.1). Classification (NCBI taxonomy): domain Eukaryota; kingdom Viridiplantae; phylum Streptophyta; class Pinopsida; order Cupressales; family Cupressaceae; genus Thuja; species Thuja plicata. The sequence goes on along the minus strand of MU225649.1, from coordinate 3,160,014 downwards.
TCAATGATTAATGATTTTTCAATCATTTTTATAGCATATCCATATTGCAGAAAGAATATTTTGAACTAATATTCTCTTTTCTTGTCTTGTTTTGGATCTCACAAGAAGGGATTAATTTGAATTAAAATTTTGGTGCAAACATGGGATCAAATAAATGCAAAAAGAGGCAAAGAAAGGTTCTAACAGGTAATGAGGTTGCAGCAAATAGAGAGAAAGAGGCAAAACCATAACGAGAAAGAAGAGTAAGAATTTGAAACCTAGATAATTTTGGAGCATCGAGTTTAACAATCGATTCAGAAGATGAGAACAATGAGGACACCATGATGGATGCAGAGGTTGAAGAAGAAAATGTAATAGGAGCAAATTCAGGTGCATTTTCTAATCAAGTGTTGGATACAGGTATGTCTTCACAGCCAAATGAAACTTATTGTGATAAAGAACTTGATCTTTTTATAGAAGCAGGTTACTATTTAAATAGTTTAGATTGTATTCCTGAAAATAGAGTAACAAGTTATATTGCACATCAAACACCACAAATTAGTAATGTTAATCATTATGATAAAGGAACTGAAAGTCAAACTCCAATTGAAAGTCAAATTCAAACCCCAATTGAAATTGACAATCAAACAACAATTGAGATCAACAATGTGGATGTAGACATAGAAACACCAATTGAGAAAGAAACCCCTCTGAATTATAATGAAATAATTGAACAATTTAAAATTTAAAGTGATGTGCTATACAATCTGCATCATTTGGTTTCATGGAGACATATTAGGACATACACGAGTCTAGATTGTTTAGACAATTTTTTTATAATAAGAAATTTGAGTTTCAATGTCAGTTAATGTTACAACTAATTAAAATGAGTAAAATGAGAAAAGTGATGAAGAGGTTAGGCATTTATGTGAAATCCAAAAAAAAGGATGAGTCTCTAAAATAAGTTGTAACAACAGTTGCTAGTGCCTTTGACATAATCAGGAAGAAAAGTTATTATAAAGATAAGAATGTGGCACGACGAGCAATAACAACAGCTCTAGTAAAAAAAACTACTTCTGACAAAAGAGTGATGAAAAACATAAGTGGATATCTTGATATTTATCGTAAAATTTTAGCGAGAGCTGTAAAGAGAAGAGTTAACTTTGAAAGTGATCTGGAAAACTATTTGTGGAGCTTTAGTGGCAGACTCCTGAGGTCTAACATGAAACTTATTGGTGAAGTCAAAATTTTAATTGAAATTGTTTGACACAATAATACAAGAGTATCACCTAATGCTAGAGATGTTCTTAAATTAAGAGTCGGCTCAAAAATTCATGATCCACATCCAAAACATCTTTTGGATATGACTCAAATTGAATTATATAAAAAAAATTTGTGGATGTTAAGGTGTTAACTATTTCTATTAGTCAAAGATCTTTTGAAAAATCTAAACCATGGTATGTAAGGATTAACAAGGAAAGAGTAACGTGTTCTTGCAAAATTCACGTTTAATTTCATTATCATTGTGATGTATTTCAATCTATACATTCTACCATGCACACTAATGAAATTTTGCAGGAATGTGGTATAAATATACCACCTCAAACTTTAAAAGAATTTATATCAGGTTTGTTTTGTAACCCACCTAATGAGAATTTTTTTCTTTTCAATGCATTTGTTTCTGGTAAATGTGACGTATGTGGAAATGTTGCATTTTTAGATGAATGTTTGCATGAAAATCTTTCAATTGATTTTGGTCATCAATTAGTTGATGTAAAAAAATTTAAAACTATTGAGTATCTATTGAAGGATGGAAAGGTTGGAAAACAATGTGATCTAATTACTGAAAAAGTTAGTGTTCATGCCTTTATGAATGAATTCAAGAATATGGTTATACCTAAATATCTTAAACACTCCCAAAATGCTAGATGGATTGATGGACAATTTCACATATGCAAGAATACATTTCCAATTGGTAGTATACTTCTCAATCGTTGAGTTTGCAGAGAACTACACACTTGCACCACAAGATGAGATCCAATCACAATATTATAATTTAGTGCAAGTAACAATGTTTGTTCATATTGTCTATAGGCATGTACCTAATACTACAGAAGATGATCAAAATTTTTTGAGAGAGTATCATTTATATATGAGTGATAATAAATTACACTCATCAGAGTTTGTCCAGTATTGCTTTAAGATCTTTTATGATAATTTAAGGGAGAGATAAATTCATATAACATGACATCTAATATGGTCAGATAATTGCACAGGGCAATTCTAGAATGCTAGAATGTTTTATTGGTTGATTAGGACACATAATAAAATTAATGTCCAACATATTTTGAGTTTTTCTAGGCTGGACATGGTAAAGGAGAACACGATGGTGTCAGTGCATGTGTTAACAGAGCCCTATGTAGAGAGAAACTCAAATTTGAGGAAAACGCAAAATTTAAAGATGCACATGCAACTGTTGAGTGGTGTAAAACAAGTTTGTCTATAGGATCAAGTCAGAACTCTATAATCAAGCATTTCTTCTAGCTAGTTGAAGAGAATAATATCATTTCAAGATATTATTGTGATACAATCAGTGGGTGTGCTAAATGGAATTCATTTATGAGTTCTAATTCTAACACTTGGACTATATGGACTAGGGAGCTTGCATGTTTTTGTCAATTTTTTGTTGCAGGTGAATGGGAAGAATGTGAGAATCTATAATGGGTTGAAGAATGACAACAAAAATCCTTAACACATAGTGAGTCACAAGATCAACATGATATAAGAAATGAAGACCTAAACATGCATTTGCATCAGAAGATTATGATCGTGTTTCAAACCTCATAGAACCTAGTAATTTCATTCAATTTCTTGTGAAACTTTAAACTATATTATTAATGTATGTCATCTAATTTATTATTGTATTAGAATTATATGTCTAAGAATTTTTATTTGTACATGTACTTAATTTTTTTTTTGCAGGACATGTGTATGTTGTTGTTTCACCCGCAGATAATGAAGAGCAGACTGATTATTGGCTAGCTCGATGTGTACAACCTAAGAAAAATTTGATATTTCATGAAGTAGATGATGATGGTTTTGAGTATCCAATTGGGTCTATTGTGGTTGTTGGTACATGGCTATGAAAATACCTAACAAGAAGGAATGGTTTGCCAGCTTTTGAAGACTATCAATCAGAAAAGAAGATTATACATTATTCTCATTTGGTAGTGGCAACAAATATAAAATTTGAAAGATATAAAGGGAGACCTGATAATAAAGTATTATGGACACTTTCAGTGGAAGACCATGATGCATTCATAGATGCATTACAGAAAAGAGAGGATGTTGATGGGACATTAGGTTGAATCAAATTTATACATGTAATTTTTTGTTAATTATTATATTTTTATACATGTAGACATGACTTCTTTCAAGTAGCATACATGTAGAGCTAATTACTTTGGTTTTCAGGTGTAAAGTATAACTGGATATAACATATCAGAAAACTTGTGCAATTTACAACTTTTGGCTAATCAAAGTTGTAATACTAGGTAAGTGCGATTCATTTATGTAACTTTTGGATCCTATAAATGAATTTTATATTTATATGCATAATTTCTAACATTTCAACATTCATTTTTAGGATGCAGGACGTCTAGAAGAACATGTAGACATGAACTATTTATGAAGTTCAATGTACACTTGTATTCATCCAATTTTGGTTTTATAAAATACATAAACTATTTATGAAGTTCAATGTACACGTAAATTCGTCCAATTCTGGTTTTATAAAATATATGAACTATTTATGAAGCTCAATGTACACTTGTATTCGTCCAATTTTGGTTTTATAAAATACATGAGCTCACTTTTCTTCATGTCCAATTTTGTCAATTACAATTGATATTTAATTTAATTACAATTGAATTTTGTTATTCAAGTATGTATCCATATTTCATAGTTCAAATTAATATGTCATGGTTTTAAAAGATAGATGGTATTTTTATAGTTAATCTTGAAGTCAATACTAGTTACATTTATATATTGTTTCATGTAAATTAAAATCAATTGCTCTTGTCAATCACATGAAGAAATAACTACTATTAATGATAAAATTATGTAATTGATATTTAATTACAATTGATTACATGTAAACTCATATATTACATGTAAACTCACATATATCTAGATTCAAACCAAAAGTACAAATAATATGATAACAAGTCCCAGGATAATATATAATAACAAGTAATGATAACACAAGTCAAAATAACATGATATAAATAATATGATAATAAGTCCTGATAACACAAGTCAAAATAAAATGATAAAAAGTCCTTATACCATGTATAAGGTGTGTGTCATCATACAATAACACGGTCTAGCTATCATAACAAGGTCTAACATGTGAAAAAAAGAGTATAAAATGTCCATCATATAATATAACACAGTCTAACTCTGCTCGTCTAGCTGATTTGCACTCCTCTTCACTCCACATGAAGGTGTCTGGGATGCACCATCATGATGCACCTCATCCTCTTGCACATTTATAAAAGATCCCATCAGAAGACCAAGTGTGTTTAATTCAAATGACTTGCATAATTCACTTAAATATTAATAGTAATATTAATGAACATAATTTAAAATTTTACCCTAAGTCCATGTGGTGTAATACCCTTAGTGGGACAAGGAGGTCCTCTCTCAGAAACATCAGCAGTAGATGTAGTCAAGTCCTATTTAAAAAAGAGTGAAATAATGTATAATTCAAATGACTTGCATAATTTACTTAACTATTTAAAAAATTAATATTAATGAATATATTTAAAATTTTACCATGTGTCTATCTGGTCTAGTTTCCTCAGTGGGACAAGGAGGTCCACTCTCACCAACATCAAAAGTTGATGTAGTCAAGTCCTGTAAAAATAAAAAAGTTACAAAATTTTGATAATCAAGACCTATAAAAGACAATTACATAATCATGACCTTAAAGGACAATGTTGACTCAATCATGTAACCATGCCAAGATTCATGGTAGTATCCACCTAAACAACATATTTAAATCATGAATTGAAAATTCTACACATATATCAATTTTGATTAATATTGAACTTGACTATAAATTTATCGAACATAAGCGTTTACATTATATGTCTGACACATTGCCAGTGTCATTGATGAGTCAGGACGAAAATGTGATGCGACATGAGATAATCCAAAAGCCTACTATTGCAAAAAGTATAAGCATGAATAAAAGTTGTACATAAACTAGTAAGCATATAAACACTTTAAATTAATGAATGTAAAACATACTACAGGTATATGAGATTGAGTCTCAGTGACCGGTGGGGCAGAGCACAAAGAACTGCTGACCTCAGTAGTACATGAAGCACCCTACAAAATTGCAAAAAATATATTAAACACATCATCAATTAAAGTTTTAATTGTTTAAACTTTAAATGTACTCATCTATGTATCTATATGAAAGTGAATACTGTGAATGGGTGGCTGAGATCTTGAGGTGTGGAGGTGATATGATGATAGTCACTGAATGACCCCATGTCAACCCTTCTCTATTCACAAAAAATCCAAATTTTAAGGTTGATATGTGTATAAATATGTAATTTAATATTGTACTGAAAATGAAATAATTATATTTACCTCTACAAGATGATCATCGTCTGCACATAGGAAATCAACATAGGATGTAATGTCATCTCCAACATCACCTTGTGTGCCACCATCGACACCAACCTGTGTGACACCATCAACATCAACATGGGCATCACCATGACCACCAGGCTCATGCTGAGGGCCCTTGCATATATCCCCACATCTCATGCAAACGTGTTCTATGCTAGGGGCAACCCTCGCCTATTTTATCTACTCTAACAAATTGCCCGAAAGGGCATTCAATGAACAAGGAGCTAAGTGCACTAATGGATGGTGGACTAGTGCAGGCACTACAATAGAAGGAAGAGGAACAAGGGGCTCATTAGGCACATAATTTCTAGTCCTATCACTCAATTTGGCCCCTGGCCTACTTTGTGGCATACCCTGACCGACCCCCTGAAATTCTCTCATATCAAAGTAATTGGGTTTCCTACCCAATTCAAATTCATCCCATAATGTTTTCAAAAAATATAGGGGGACCTCATGATTGGCGTGTGGTGGATGGTTAAATACCATCCACCACCGCTCCCAAAAATATGCGGCTATATGTGGGTGCTAACACCATCTAATATAAATGTGTGGCTTCTTGCCAACTATCTACTCACCCATTTTAGTGTTCACAAAAATTGGTTTCAAATCATTTTTGGTAATTTTCAAATCATTGACCTCTTTATAAGAAAGGCCATCAGCATAATATGCACGCATGGACTCCCTCCATGAATGAAAATTATCCAACTCAGAGTAATGACTACACCAAATTAAAATGCCTTGCATGTTATCTACAAGATGTAGTAGCTGGGGAGGTAAATGGGGCTCACGTCAAATGTTATGAATGTCCTATGTGATGGAATTTACATTTCTCCTAATGTTCTCCCTCAACTCTGTGGGAGTAGGTGGAGGTGGAGATGGAGGTGGAGGTGGAGGGG
>MU225649.1:3134176-3153280 GCA_018584345.1 Thuja plicata | reverse complement strand
TATATATATATATAATCTGAAAATGCTTACAAACATAAACATTTACAATTAATATATAATTTATATTTTACCTTACAGAGATCTAATTTAGAATTATAATTAAATTATGCAATATTTAATTTAGATAAATAAATTTAAAAACACTAGAGAGAGAGAGAGAGAGTACATGAAAATGAAAATTTAAATAATCTATATATGTATACAAACATTAAAATTTAAAATGAATATATAATTTACATTTTACCTTACAAAAATCAAATTTAGGCTTATAATTAAAATGCAACATTTAATTTAGAAAAAATGAATTTAAAAACACTAGAGAGAGCGAGAGTATATGAAAATGAAAATTTAAATAATCTACATATGTATACAAACATGAAAATTTAAAATTAAGATATAATTTAAATTTTACCTTAAAAAATCCAAATTTAGACTTATAATTAAAAATGCAATGTATTTCATTTAGAAAAAATAAATTTAAAAACATTAGCAACTTTTTAGCATCTTTTGCTATTTGACTATTTTAGTCAACTTGATGCATGTCTTTGACTTCCATGACCCTAGTTAGGTTACTAAGGGTCCTAGAAGACACTCTAAACTCAAGTTACACAAAAATATCAACTTTTACCTTTCTAGGTCAAAATGACCACAATATCACCTAACTCTTGGCTCTTACAAACATGGAGATGATCAAATTTGGATCCAACCTAGTGGATCTTATTACAACCCACACAAAACACCTAACACAACCTGAAAACACACAAACCACACCAAAATGGGAGGTGCTCTACACCATTTTTACACTTTGCTTCACTTGTTAGATTGTAAGAAAATTACTCCTTGACCTGAGTGTATGCAATATCCTATTGTTGATTACAGATCCATTTCAAGATTACATGTATAAACTTATCACCTAATGTGATTGAATAATACCTCTGTTTCTCAGTAGCCTCTGTTCTTGGTTCTTGATAACCTGATTCACCTTTTGTTGTTCTACTTCTTGAAACTCTCAATCTGATCCATAGATGTGCTCGTAGGCTACATTCATCCTCGCATCCATCATAATGAATGGTTACATCATCTATTTATAACATAGAATTAACCTTATAAAGTTTCACGTATAACAAAGTGAACTCTATGATCAAAGGCTTACAACTTGACCTTGATCTCCTAGTCTGCATGTTTTTAATCAATTAGACTGATTAAAACATTTACAATAATGTTTCTTGTCCCTTAAGTAATGGTTTTAAAACAAATCAAGACTCTATAAATATAATACAATTGTTTTATCTGATGTGGAAGTCAGATCCACTTTTTTCAGGATGTAACTAACTTTTAGTGTCTGATGCTCTGTTTTCTCATAAATCAGTTTGACTATCTTTCGGTGTTCCTTGTTGAACTGTCTGTCGGGTTGCTCTTTTTCTGTTCTCTTAGTTTGCACTGTATCTGCTCATTGGGTTCCTCTGTCAGTTTCTTCATGTCGGGTTCCAATTTATCCTCTTCGGGGTGCTCTTTCGGTTAACACTATAAAAATTAACTTTTGATATAGTGTAACCGATAGTTTATACAACTTGTTTTCTCATTGCATACTAATGGGAAAACTTTATGTTTATCAATGAAGTCATTCTATCTCATTTCATATAGGTGAATAGTGCATTTTAGCATCGAATTAATGTCAATTTTATTCTAGCATAATCTAGTTCATTTGTTCTTAAGCTAGTTTCAATTTCACGCATTTGTTCACAAATGTAGCATAATTGAACATTTTTTAATGCATTTTAGGCATTTTCATATGAAGTCTTCCATCCTAGATTGTCTATTTTCTAAGAATTCTTGCTTAATCTGAGAGAATCTTATGTAATTCTTGTAAATCTTCTAGCTAGGAAGTAATAGGACATTTTTGACATGTTTATTAGCTCAGTTAGGTTAAATTTGATGCTAACATGTTGATATAAAGTCGTATTGAGTGGTTGTGTGCAACATTTTTGTAGGTACAACATTTATACATCACATTACTTTATGCAAGAAATTATTACGAATAGATATGTCCTAATTGAAAGATTAACACTTTGGATAATGTTACATATTCTCTTATAAAGCCAGCAGCCACAAAAGAATTCTCTTGGTGCAAGTTGGTCATTGGCCTTGATCACTATACTTAATTTTGTTCTTGCATATCTCTATGCCAGGTGTAATTAAAAATATATGATGTCAAGTGGGAGAATATTAGGATTTAGGCGCCATAAACATTGTAAATCATTAATTTAAACAAACCCGTAATATTGTTTATAATTCACCCATAAGATATGAAACCATTTAACTAATAGAGGTAAAAGAGCTCATGTAAAGACAAAGTTGTGATTACCATTTGGGCTTTAGGAAAAGGACAAATTACCTAGGCACCCCCTTCAGAATATTCTCTTTTGGGTTGTTGAGATACATGTAAGTTTTTATAAGTGTATGTATACTAGTTATTACATATGTCATGAGTTAGTATGAGCATATTTATGACAAAACATTAGTATATTAGTCCATGGGTACCCAGTTTGGTAACATACATTATGAGATTTGTAAGAGCATTTGTAAGTGGCTATTATGGGCTACATTTCTTGATTCTAGTGGAAAGGACCAAGTTTTGTTTAGCCATGTAGGTATCCAAGTGATGTTGATTATATAGAGTTCTTCATAGAAGTGTATTGTACATTGTAATATTTCTTGATTAATAACACACTTGCCTCTATTTTTATGGTTGGGTTTTTCCCCTTAGGGGTTCCTCTAAGCATATTTGACATTATTTGTGTTATGATTTTCTCTTTTTTTTGTTTATTCTATAACTACATTCTTTAAGATTTAATATTTGGCAAGCCATTTTTTAAGTTCATGTTACAATATTTTTTCACCTTGTAGATCAACATTCAAAATCCCTGAGCACCTTACTAGAATTAGAAAAACTATTTAAACAAATTAATTTATAAAATCATCTTCTCCAACAAGCCATATCATAGTGGGATAATAATTTTCACCATCTAAAGGATGTATGTTTCATTAATTTATCTTTATTAGTAGAATATTTTGATGGTTTTAGTTAATGTTATAAATTTTAAAATATCTTTTTTTAAGAGTTTTTAACTTTTTGACATTATTCATGATGATTGTTACTATGTTCTAGTTTGACTTGTTTAGTTTGAGGTGTTTTAGTGTGCAAATTGACAACATTATAATAAAAATTTAATAGTTTGACTTGTTTAGTTTGAAGTGTTTAGTGTGCAAATTGACAACATTATATTAAAATTTTAATAGTTTGATTGATGAATAGAAAATGTGATTCAAAATGGGACAGTGTACTTTTTAATTCAAGGATTAGGATCACATACATGACATAGTCCAAAAAGATAAAGAGCACCACAAAGTTAGTTAAAAATTTTAATCCATGCATACATGACTTTGTGGTGCTCAATAATCATCCTATTGAATACCCATCATAAATTGACAACCAAATCTACCCATCATATATTATTCAGATTGGCCCTTCAAATGTTGGTCATATATTAATTTTATATTAACGCAATCAAAATTCGAGTTTACATTGCTTCCTAATAAAATTCTTTCCTTTTTTCATCGTCGTTGGAATTAACTTCTTTAATTGAGGATATTTTTTATAAACACAATCAAAATTCGAGTTTAGATTGCTTCCTAATAAAATTCTTTCCTTTTTTCATCGTCGTTGGAATTAACTCTATGAACATTTCAAATGTAAATTTACTGCTAAAGACTCTATTCTTAAAGTTTATAAGCTAAACTATGGCATGCATGTGATAGTGTCCGTGGGTGGGTCGGGCAATGCTTTTAAGCTGTCCAAAACATGACTCCCGTTCTAAATTTCTACAAACATTTATAATTGATTCCGTGTTTCAGGGGGTTTGATCGTAACTATGTGTCCTTTCACAGCGTGTTTCAAGGGTTTGATCGTAACTATGTGTCCTTTCACAGCGTGTTTCAGGGGTTACGACTCAGAATTCGTCAACTCTTGAGCATTACGAACTCGTGACTTTAGTCATGGCGAAGCATACTCGAAAGAAACACACACCTTCGCTTTCGTTTTCGACTGTACAGCGCAAACGTCTCAATTCTCATTTAGTGTAAATACCACCATCCATATGATGCATCATCACCCGTCCTTTCACCTGCAGCTTGTTGGAAATTGTCATTATAGTGTCAGTATAGCGTCAGCCAAGATTTGAAAATTTAATTAGTATGATTTTCATTTGTGATTCCTATTTGTAGAATTAATTATTTGAACATTATTAATAAATACAAATATTAATATTATTATTAGTAATGAATTTTAATTTCCTATTTAGATTATTAATAATGCAAATATATTAAATCAAAAAGTTATTGTTTATGGCTAATTATGTTATTATTTAATTATCTTTATATTTAAATTATTAAAATTTATATAAGTAATTATTTTATAAGATATGAATTATATTATTTATTTTATTTAATTATAATAGTCTATTATTTTAATATTATTTATTTTATAAATTTGTTAAATTATAGTAATTAAATCTAAAATAAATCTAAAATTATATTATTATTATTTAATAATTATATAGATTGATTTAAATTACTAAAATTTACATAAATAATTATATTATAATTTATTTTTTCTTGATCAATAAAAGGTCGTAGCCAAAAAATTTATTAACAAATAAATTGAAAATTACATAGTCTCCATTCGCTGTGGGCACTGGTAGGAAAGAATGGAAAAGAAAACCTCCACTCTAGCTCAGGACCGAGGTCCAAATCATTATATTTACATTTACTTATGAAGGCATTCCCTCATTTATAGAAGAATGGTTTGAAAAAATAGGGTATAATGGACCACTGAGATGTGTTTTCTGTGAGAGAGAGTGTGAGTCTATAGATCATCTTTTTACGAACTGTGATTATTCATACAAGTGTTGGACATGGTTGGCCAATAAGCTAAGATGGAAAACTACATTCCTCAACAAATTGGTGGATATCCTCGCATCATGGCCAAGGGGAATGGACTCTGGATTGTATGGAAAGATATGGAATATAGCGCCTTCCATAATTATATGGGAATTATGGAAGGAGAGGAATAGAAGGATATTTAATGATAAAAAAACTAGACATAGACCAACTGTTAGATAAAATTGAAGTGAGTATAGTAGAGGTAGTGAACAATTGCAATATGATAGGAATGAGAGATATGGTTTTTTCCCACTACAATGAAAAAATTATGTTATGGACTAAAGATTCCTCCCTTTATAGGCCAAAATAATGTGGATAAGGAAACTTTGAGGAGTAATTGCATATGGAGACCCCCCACGGAAGGTTGGTTCAAATTAAACTTTGATGGGGGCTCTAAAGGAATCCCAAGTAGAGCAGGAGCGGGATGCTGCATTCATGATGAGTCTGGGAAATTGATTGCATCCAAATGAGTTTTCTTAGGATTGGCAACTAATAATGAGGCTGAAGGTAACGCCCTGATAGAAGGGTTATTGATGTGCAAAAGACTGAATCTAGATAAAATAGAGATAGAAGGGGATTCATCATTGATTATTAATGTCATCATAACAGGAAGTACACAAAATTGGAAACTTAATGGGTTAATTAAGAGAGGTTTTAACATATTAGCATTAGTCAAACAATATACTATTAATCATACTTACAGAGAGGGTAACCAAACAGCTGATCTTCTAGCCAATAGAGGGGCGGAGGGTAGGAATGAAGAACTAATAGTGGGAACAAACCAAGAAGTATAGGCATAAAATATGAGAGAAACAAAGAATAGAGGAATTTGGATCTAATACGGAAAGGAAACCCTTATTCATAAGAATAGTAAAATCATTGACAAAAACAAAAAAGGTAATTATTAAGCCAATGAAGAATTAAGGGTACCTTTTGTCTTATAGTGAGAATTAGGAGTAAACAAAATAAGATATAAAAAGATATAAATAAGAGTGATGGATAGGAATCGACGGGGATGTAGAAGACCAATCATTTCATTTCTATAATGAGGGATAATCTTAAGTAGGGTTATATAAGGAAACTAGGTATCAATATGAGATAAGGCCATCGGGAAAGAAGACTAATCGCTACAGCAATTAAAACTGAGATGCACTAAATCTCAATTGGCCTTCGATGGAAAGATTACTCTTAAAAGGATTGAAAAGATGATGCTTGTTACTTATGATATAACTGTTAGAGCTGTTTATATTATTTTGGGGAGTGAATACATTGAAAATGATAATAGTCATAGGGTAAACTCAGACATTCCAGCGATGTTTATTGCTTCAGCTCTACATGTAGATCCTGATATCCGGGATATTGGGAGGTTGTGTAGGAAAATTTTTAAAAGGAAATATCTTGTTGACCTTGGTAAGGTGATTGCAAGTATTAGAGATGATTTAACAATTCCTAGACCAAAAGATTATCAGCATTATAGAGGAATTGATAGCAACATTCCATCTTTTCCCATAATGATGGTTGATGATAGAAACAGGTATATTGCAGAGCTGCCGACCATAAGAAGGAATCTAGGTTTTATGTTTACCTTTATGCATATCAGAACCACCAGAGAACTAGATTGGTTTGATAAATTTGTGATAGAGGATAAAGTGGGATTGTGTAATCATTGTGATGAAATGTATGAAGAAGAATGATTAATAAATTTTTGAATAATCCTGCTATACTTGAATTCTAAAAATTAAAAAGAATTACATTTATAATGAATAAATAATCATTTATGATTTAACAAATATATAGGACACGTGTATGTATTAATGTGAGGCACTACTACATATTCATATATAGATATCTTTTCATATAGGCGGGAAGTTATAAATGGGTTTTTATTTTCTCACTATGAATGACAGTTGTAATTAACACATATATAAGTATGGAATTTTGGAATGAGCGAAGCAAAAATAGTAGATGATAATAAATAAATAGCAATAATGATAATAAAGGAATAATGATTAAGGTAGTAATCATGATACCTTTGAAAACTATGGTTAATACATATAAAAAGCATACAAAGAGTAAATTCTGCAGAACAATAGGTGAAAGAATCATTAAATAATGGAAATTATATTATAAAATATTAATTTTATTATTTATTTAGGATTAATATCTAGAGTTAGAGTTAGGATAAGAGTTCAGATTTATGCTTAGGTCAGAATTGGGTTTATAATTTGGGTTATTATCTTGTTTAGGATTGGGGTTATAAAGTTATTGTTTATTATTAATTATGTTATTATTTAATTATAGATTAATTTCAATTATTAAAATTTATATAAGTAATTATTTTATAAGATATTATTTATTTTATTTAATTATTAAAATTTACATAAATAATTATATTATAAAATATTAATTGTATTATTTATTTATGGTTAATATCTAGGGTTAGAGTTAGGATAAGAGTTTAGGTTTATGCAATGGTTAGGTCAAAATTGGGTTTATAGTTTGGGTTATTATCTCGTTTAGTATTGGGGTTGATGTTTGAATTAGGGTTAGGGTTAGGGTTAGAGTTAGGACTATGATTAGGGTTTAAGGTTACAATTATGATTAGGGTAAGGGGATACATCATGGTTAATATTATGGTTAGGGTTAAGATTTTGAATAGGGTTAGGCTTAAGATTTTACGCTTAAATTTAGGAATATGGTTAGTTTTGTGGTTAAATTTAGGATTTTTATGAGGGTTAAGGTTAGAATAATGGTTTAGGTTTATGTCATGATAAGGTTTATGGTTGTACCATCATGCCTAATAATATTTATTAAATACAACCCTAAACCTTATTCATGACAATTTGCAAGTGACAACGAATAAAGTAGGATATATATTTTTATTTTTTATTCTTAACGAATACAACAGTTTGGGAGTATTAACATAAGTTTTATTATTAACAAATATTTTTTTTAATTTTTATTGTATTTACATATATTAAATAAAAAAGTTATTACAGTATTACTATTGTATATTATTATTTTATAATTATATAATTGGTTTAAATTATTAAATAATTATATTATAATATTTATAATTAATAATTGTAAGTTAAAAATAATTTTTTTTATATTAAGTTTTTTCAATATAAATGAATTTTATTTTATTTTTAACTATTAAATTGTTAAATTATTTTTCATATAATTTTCAAACTTAAATTTTTAGATCTTTGATATAACTAAAGTATGTTATGATCAAGTTTTAATGACATGAGTATGGAGGATTATGATCATCACTATAATAAATAATTAGTATAGTTTACTATGTTTTTAATATTTTGATAGTTTATTATATACTAATGGTACCTTGATGATTAGAGAGGATAGCGATTTTTTCAATGTGAAAGTTTAACTACCTTCCATTTTGTCATCCTCTTTCATATTTTATTATAGAGCTTGGATAGAGTAGGTTGAAAATTCACAACAGATTTAATGATTGTGCTACTTTAAAAATTAAAAGTGTAATGTTGTTGATATTTTACTATAGTTTTT
The DNA here is from genome assembly GCA_018584345.1 of Thuja plicata. Classification (NCBI taxonomy): domain Eukaryota; kingdom Viridiplantae; phylum Streptophyta; class Pinopsida; order Cupressales; family Cupressaceae; genus Thuja; species Thuja plicata. Next base: position 3,144,748 of record MU225649.1, on the reverse strand, counting down.
TGTTTGGTGGTTTGAATAACTATTTTACTTATAAATCCACATATTGTCCTGTGTCTTGTGCCATCTTGAGTGTTTTTTTCTACACAACATTTATTATAATTTATAATTTATGATATGACATGATCAAAGATTGCAAATTACACTTTGCATCAATTTTTTATCATAGGTAGATTTCTATGTGTTATCCTTAAAATATAACATATTTCAAATTTCAAATTTTATGATTCTAATTTGTTGATTTTGTTTCATTAGATTACTAATTAGTGTATGTTCTTTCCACATTGTTTCTTTCAAACAAGCAAAATAAATATAAAGAAGGAAAAAGAAAACTATAAAATGCTTTAATAATCCATTTGATATTGATTGTGGATATTGTAGAATTATGAATTTAGTTCATATTTTTAGTAGCAAATATGTAACTAGACAATCAAACCTAAAAATATCCATGTACAAATTAAAATAAAATAAAAAATAATAGAAAAATAATCCTCTTATATTTATACATATAAAATATGCATATATAAAATATTAAAATTTAAATTGATATAATAAAAAAGAGATATGTATTTGTATTTCAACTTGAACAAATAAGCTTGTGTAGCTCAAATTAATATAAAATAAATGAAAGAAAACAAACATATATTAGTTTTAATGTCTACATAGAACTTTCAATCCATAATAATACCTATGTTAATACTCCCAAACTGTATTCATTAAGAAAAAAAATCAAAAAGATATATCCAACTTTATTTACTATCTGGCAGATGGTACTACAGAGATTGACTGACAATATTGAAAGACGTGAACGAAAGATACAATAGATGGTATGTACACATAGCATAGCATTTAGTTTTCTATTTAGACTTTTCCCTTTTCTTGCAAGATGACAATAAATGACTTGAGTGGGATTGGGGTACTTTACTTGCAGGTTGTCTAAAACAACCATATCTACAGGGAAGAAGAGTTGAACCTGATGTAACATTTTTGTTGGCTTTATCAACTAAATTAAAAATCACAGACAATAGTTTTTTTATTTTTTATTTAATTAATAAAACCAAAAAATTTGTCACATCGGGTGCATTTGTTCTGCCCAGTAGAAATTTTCATCTAAAACGTGACTCCAATCATAAATTTTGAAGAGACGTACATCATGAAAGTATCTTCCAACATATTATTAGGGGCATCCAACTACTACTTATTGTCCTTATTGAGTTACTATCACATCCTCTATGTCCTTTGTCTTCTTAGACTTTGTCATGCATGTTTGTTGGTTGTTCAAACGTAACTCTCATCATGAATTTCTGAGTAATGAGGAGGAAAACTTCAAATAAGCAGAGACCTCCAAAAGGACTTTAAATTGCCTTAGTCTAAGTCATTTTCCTTCTTAGAGTTTGTAATGCATGTGATCCTGTCTGTGGGATCGGGTAGTGCTTGTATACGGTATTGGCTAAATAGCAAACTAAAACGTTAAAAATATAAAGATGATTGGAAAAAATGACTAAGTGTCCCCTTGGTAACATACTACATTTTAGTTGGCTGTATAGATGTTTCCCTTGTATACTGTCCACAACGTCACTCCCATCCTAAATTTCTACTCAACACTCAAAATTCATACCGTGTTTCAGGGGTTTGATCGTAACATTGTGTCATTTTGTAGCGTGTTTCAGGGTTTGTTACTACCTACTCATCGTCAGTAATTACTATTTTTATTTCTCATCGTAATGATTTTTTGATCTCATTTTGTGCTGTGAGAAGTAATCATGAGATATACAAGACATTATTTGTAATAATCTTGAATGGGGGTGATTATGAGTCATGGACAAAAGACATCATCACTTATTGTAGATGGCTTAATATCTTGCCTCATCTGTATGGACTCATTCTTAAGCCAATGTCCCATTGAAAAATATTAGTTTGGCGTGAAAATAATGATCATATCAAAGGAGTGATTGTTTGCAGCATCAGTTCATGTCTCTTAGATGACATCATACCCAAGATTGAAAGTTTTAGGTGCCCATGCATATTTTGGACCATTGTTTGAGTGCATTTTGGAGATCCACGTGTTCCTCCATTCCTAGATGATCCTACAATAGACTTCCTCATTCCACTTGATGATGATGCAGATAGTATTCCCTTTGATGATGGTACCTTAAAGTGGATTGAAAATCTTGAAACACTTAAGAGTTTTGATGCTCCAGTGCCTCCACCTACAACTTCTTCTCTACCTAGAACCACTTCTATTTTTCTCTTGATGATACTCATTTTCCTATAGTCTTGGATTCTTGTGAATCAGTCCAACAGGGTATTCTTTTTCTTCCAGATACAGCTTCCAGGGATGACTACTTGACATACATTGCAGGTTTTTTTGTGGAATCCTACATTGAAGATTTGGGAGACATTATTGATGACATTCTTCTTCTCTTTGATGAGACTGGTCCTTTTTCCAATTGTTGTGAGGGAACACTCTAACCCTCATCTTCATTCTCCACTTGATCCTTCTTTTCATTTTGACATGACTGTAGATCCTTTGATACAACATTTGTGGGGGGTCTCTTTATCTTAAGAGAAGACATTTGAGTCTTTGGAGATTGACATTCATGAGTCTATAGCTTCACTTGATATGTTACATTGCATGGTTCATGTTGATCATACTTATTTGTTGGAGATTCCTATTTAGTTTTATGAGACATCATACATCTTGAGGTTTCTTCCTATAGATTAGGGAGGCTTCATACCCACACCTATGACATCGTTTCTGCTTAAGGGGAAGAACATTACTCAATTTTCACGTTGTATTTTCTACATTGATCCTAGATCATCTACCATTGGTGTACCTTCTACATTGGGGGGAGGATACTTTGTCTCTCTTCCTACTTCCTATTCAGAGGAGACATCTTTGTATTAGGAGCTTGATCACACGTAGTTACCATTGGTTCCATGCTTGTCACCTTCTATTGGGTATGTTCCTGATTGAATAGTGGCATCTTCATCATCTAAGGACAAGGTGACACATGAGAAAATTTTAGAGACATCATACTTTATTTGGATTCCTCTTCCTAATTGTTATCCACAATGGGAAGCATTTTTGCATTTGTACTTGGTCTATCTTCTTCCCAAGGGGAGAAATGTAGTTTGTAGGCATTGGTCTATGTTTTTCCTTCAAGCACTCAGCATCCCTGTAGGACATTCCTCATTATGGAGGGGATATCATGTCTCCTTGTTTCCTTCCTATGGGTGATACTTGATTGTATATACATGATGTATGTCATACTGTGGTAGTCTTGAGTACTTCATCCATCATCGTCGGTAATTACAATTTTTCTCACCCTCTATAATGACCCCAACTAGGGCCTTACATAATTTTCTCTAAAATTTCCAATTAGGGTTTGGGTTACATTAAATCAAAAAAATCCATGATTCGTAATACATACTTAAGTCCTAATTTATCACTTCACTCTTTTTTACTAGTCTTAAGAAGGATGGTAGAATTAATGTGCAAATGGCGCATGAAACAATCTATAAGAGAATCCCTCAAGGCTTAACCCCATCTTGGAAACTATCCATCTTATGACTGAAATTACCCTGCCTTTCTCTTCCACACACTCCCTATATTACATGAGCATTAATAAGAGAGAAGGATCAGATTCTTACAAGTGTAGTTGGATTCTTAGACCTAAGAATATAGTTTTAATCTTTAAGAATTTGTCTTATTACTATTAATATTAATTTAATGTAATTTTCATTATTTTAATCACTTATTAATTAGTTCATATTATTATAATTCTCAATTTTATAACCTCAACATATTATATATATATATATATATATATATATATATATATATATATATATATATATATCTGTTAGAAACACTGAGAAGGGGGGTGAATCAGTGTTTGTCTATTTATCTTTATTTCAGCAATTTGAAATTTAAATCAAATAGATAACAGCTGAAGCATAACACAATAACACATAACACAAGATATGATTATGGGGAAACCTTGATCAGAGGAAAACCCAGGTGGGAATTAGTACCCACAAATGATTGTACTAGTCTAATGAACTTGTTAGAGTATAATGACCATGTTAGGATTCTTTACAAAACCCTGTTAAAGGTGGTTGGCTCACTGCCAAAGCTCACTTGTCAATAGGATGAAGGCTACAACCTTCAGATAATAGATATACACTACTATATCAAAAAGATGAACTACTATTCTGACACTGTTGTTTGATCAGTTTCATTTATGCTCTGATGCTTTAATCTCTTGAAGACTTCTACTTCATACTAATTTTCTTATATTTCTCTTCTGAATATCTTCTCTATTTATTTTCCATTCACACACCTAATACAAAAGTGCATGTCTAGTATATATACATGCCTAAAGAGACGCAACCAAAAAACAAGACCTTAGTCTGCCCAAAAACAACATACACAACGCTTCCAAAAAAATTGGCTCAAGCATGATTACATGAGTGTTAAAGACATAATTACAAACATATTATAATAGGCACATGACCATTACAAAATAAAATATTATGCGCTAATCCAAAACCTGAGGTCGACCTCATGCTCTGTATTCTGAACTGCTAGTGGCACTTTAACCTATTGTAACTTCTCCGTACTGACATACCGTACCATGTGTGCATAGTCTAAGCTTAATAACATATTAGCAAGTGTAAATATAAATGTGCATAGTCTGACTCGATCGTACACATGTGTGTTGGTGCTCTGATCAACTACATATCTCTGTAATGCTCCATTTTCTGTACTTAGCCAATTTTGATCTTCAAAGTTTACTGTCAAAAATTCATATGACTTTGTTGCCATAATGAAAACATAAAATAAGTCATATACACCCTGAGTGTCAACTTTCCAACAATCTCGCCCTTTGTCATTAATGGTAAGAAAGAAATGTGGCCAAGTTACTTAATCTTTGACTTAACAACAAAAATATGTACATCATAACTTTGGCTATATACATCATACTCCTTATATGCATACACTACCCCCCCTTCGACATTAATGACAAAGGTGTCAATATTTTTAAGTCTCTAGGTACTTACTCAGAGTACACATCTGGATACGCAATCTGAAGAGTCTTGATCTCTTGCTGCCAAAATGCCTTGAGTGCATCAACAGTCTGAAGATGGGCGCATAAGGCATATGTGAGCTTCTCCATTTTTGTCAAATCCATGTAGGGACCTTGATCATATGTGACAATTGTGGCATCTATCTATTTTATGTTCTCATTCAAGATAGCTAAGGAGGGTGCAAGTGCATTTCTTAGTTGTGTTTGCATTGTCCTTATCTTGTTGATCTCTACCTTGTCCTTTTCAATCTTTTCTATCTGCCCTTGATAGATGTTGTTGTAGATGTTGATGTCTTGGGAGGATGTTTCAACTGATTTCCTGATGTTTTCAGCCAAGATATCTGCTTCTTCAATCTTATTGATGTGCTTAGAAGTGAATTTTCCTTTGTCCATACAATTTTCTATCACCTTGGACTGCCTTTTGCTGCTAACTCTTTCAGCATTGTTTGACCAATCTTCAAGGAGTTGAGATCTAATTGGAAGTTCTTTCTCAGGTCATCCAATCTTTCCCTTTTGTACTTCTCCTCTATAGTTTTAGTAGTTGAATCTGCTAAACTTGTGAAGTTTGCTTTAAATCAAGTCAATATGTTGTCAACATCATCCACTAACTGGATATTTGCCAATTTCTTATCTACTGGTACTAATTTGTTCAAAATGTTCACTGACTCTAGAAAGAGAGGGTTTCTCATAACTTGTTTCTCTTTGGCTTTCTCCATGGCTAATACACTGATTTTAATCAGGTCTTCTTCTCCCCAAGCATCTAGGTTTGCTGAGTCCAGGGTCAAGCTTGACAACAATGATGCTGATGGTTTGATGAATGGAGTGAATATAGCATTTTGACTATCCATATATTCACTTTTCACTAGGATCTCCATAGAGCGTGGATCATTATGTTCATACTTTCTCTCTTCATCTTGTCCTATTGCATGAACTTGTTCTTGCTGCAAGGAAGTGTTATTAGTGCATACCTTCTCAGCTTCTTCAATACTTACAAATGCTTCTTCAAATTTATTTAAATCATTTTTTGAGGCTGACATGGTGATCTCAACATCATTTATCACAATGGTTTCATCTGAATCCTTGACTCTATCAGAGGGTGATGTAACTTTGGGCGCTGGATCCTGTGGACCTGTCATAGGCACATTTGGATTACTAGTTCTTTATCTTGTTTGGGAGGGACTGGAATCACTTTAGCTATAGGCATCATTGATGGATACATGTTTCAATCCAAAAATACTTGCTGAAATTCTTTTTCAGTCTCTTTTCCAACCAACTCATACTCGTTGTTCATGATGTGAAGAGTTCTTGTTTTGGTTCTTAAATGAGGTTTTACCAAATCTAACAGAATTGCTTTCTCATCATGTGAGAAAATAGGGGGAAGACTTTCTAATGTTTCTTCTCTAATCCTCATATCTTCCTCTATTTCTTGTCTTTTCAATAGGTCTAGTATGTTCCATACTTTGTCTGGTATGACTATCTTGAGTTCCAATACTGAAATTTTAAACTTGATCATGTGAGAGATAATCATAGAATGTATTTATGATTTATCTATCTCTTGGTACTTGTCATAAACATTTGAAATTGAGTCAAGTATTCCTTCATTAATGATTTTGTTCCTTAAGACTTCAAGACTAGGTCTAAATCCTACCCCAGGAGGGGCTTGACTATTCTTAACTTTTCTCCGTATTGTCCTTGAGGATGGGTGACTTTTGGGAACTTGTTTCCTTCTTCTGGTCAGTTTTCTTGGTACCAAAGGTGGAGAGGATTCCAATTCAATAGTAATTGAAGGCGCAGATGTACCTTCATCATATTTATTCTTCTTCTTCTTGTGGATATCATTTGATTTCTCTATCTTGACTTTTGTAGGTGTTTTTTTAAGCTCTCTTGCAATTTTAGCTTCCCTAGCTTTATCTAGGTCTTCTTGTGTGACCCCTTGAACCTTTAGGATGTTAGATGTAATCCTTGATGCCTTTCTTTTATTATCTGCACTATATAAGATAGAATCAACTTGATTTGTCTTCTCTCTGTATGTGTCCCATCTTGGTTCTTTTGGATCTTTAGGCGCAGACAAAAGGACTTGTGCATATCCTTCCAACACATGTTCTTCAACTTCATAACTTAGTGGGTGGATCCATTTGGTTCTTGGCTCAACTGCTTCCATGCATGAATAATCAATTTCCACCATGAAACATATGGTGTCTTTGTACTTTTCAACTATCTTCTCTGATATTCTGAACCTCTTCTGCTTCTTGATCCTGAATGTTTTGATCTCCATGTCCATAGAATCCTTTACACTGCTTTCTGATGTAGCCTTTAATGAAATTTGTGACATAGTAGGTTTGCTCCTGTCTAGGTAAAGATTAGAGACTTTACCAACAATGTGGAAGAATAGGTAGATAATCAAAGAGCCAAATATGAATATGTTTCTCTTGTCATGCTTGATAGCTCTAATGTTCTCAATCAGTTGTGTGCACAATATCTCATAGAGATTATATTGTGTGTTATCTCTTGCCATCCTTATTGCTGCTAGAACAGTAGCTGTGGACACACTATTCAGTCTGCTTGCATGCTGAAACTTGTAACCAAGTATCATGGTGAGGATTTTGATGTCTTCTTCCATAGTGGGATCAACAGTCATCCCGCACCTATCACTTCTAGATAGGCAAGCCTTCTCAACCTATTTCTTTACATCCTTTCCAGTAGGAAGAACAGGTCCAACCTTGGAGAGTCCATTCATCTCATGAATGAGGTCAGCAGTAATGTAGACATGAACTTCACCAATCCAATATAGATCATCATGTATCCTACTAAGTAGAATTTTAACCCATTCTAGTTCATAAAACTCATGCGCATTTGTATACTCAAAGATAGGGTTATCAGTGAGATGCGTGTATTCATCCTTGAATGAATAATCTAGTTTCATCATTGATGCCATGAGAGTTGTTATGTTGTTGTCACCAACAGACTCCTTCTTGCAATATATGTAAGTGCGAATGTCCTCTACATGCATGACTCCTAGTGGAGCCTTGGAGAATGCCCCTTCTACATCATCTAGCACAGACTGGAATGGATGCTTCTTAAACACATACCTCTTTTTCTCAGAGATGTCAAACACTATAGGAGTATCCATTACTTACTTGTAACTTGCTTAAGTTGGGTTTCATGAGATTTTGAAATGATGCATCCGCTAGGGTTCCGTTTCAACTTCGATTCATCTTTCTAGCTAACCAAGAGTTTAGCCTTCAGCACTTCAATGCTAACTGTTGTTGCACTCTCTGAATGCTCAATCTTGAATGCAAAGTGAGGATAAAAGATCTTTTACTGACTTATATAAAAGGTTATTGCATTTAATGCTTGTTGTCATAACAAAGTTTCACTGTGAATTTCAATCTTTATTATTTTTGAAGTACAAGCTATGCATCTATTCATACTTCCTCATTTTTTCATCAGTTAAATGAATCCATAAGTGCATACTCAAAGGTGAGTATACCAGCCATGTAGGGGTTTAGAGCTAGAATAGCTCCCCCTAAGACCAAGAAGGTCAAGTTAACCAGAAGTAGAAGGTGCGTCCATTATGGATGCATCTACTACCTTGTTAACATCATCATCTTTCTTTACTTCAACCCATATTTTACTTGAATCTTTTGTAGCTTTTACAAACTTGACTTAACCAGATTCTTCAAATAATGATTCTTTAGGCTTTTCTTATTTTTGAGTTCTTGACCTGCAAAACCTTGAGATATGTCTTTCTTTGTTACATGAGTGACAAATGATTGGAGGTCTATTGATATTGTTTATCATGTTGCACTGATTGGCTATGTGTCCATTATAATTACATATCTAACATGTAATGTTCTGATAGTTTCTCTGAGGTTGATTTCTTTGATTGTATTGATTCAGATTTCTTTGGTTCTGTTGTGATTGATTTCTTTGACTTGTTCTACAATGAATAGCCCTATGACCAAATTTATTATAGGAATAACAATACCCATTGAAAGGTCTTACCTCTTTAAAATATCTTTCCAAGTGTCCATGCTTGTTACAAGCAAAACAAGTTCAATTAATTAGCTTGGGTTCATCTTTAGGAGGTTGTGTATTACCCTCTGTAAGATTCTCAATTTTCTTTGTTTCTGTGGATTCTTCTTGTGCTTTCTTTCTTTCTTTCTTTCTTTCATAGATTGCATTGATTTCAATTTGATCTACACTGTATCCAACACCAGTAGTATCACCTTTTAGCTTCTGTGCATAAAGTTGTGATTGAATTAGATCAAAACTTGTGCGTAATTTCTCAATTTTATCTTTTACTTCTGTTAATTCAAATTCAATCTTTTTCTTGATGTTTTCCAACTCCAAGATCTTCATATTTGCTTGCATAAGTTCATCATCTAAGTTTTTACTTTCTGGGTGTGTGCACCAAGTTGTGGACCAAAAAAGTGGACACGCCTTTAAAAAAATTTCAAATTTTCAATAACCCGATCGGGTTATTAAAATTTTGAAATCATTCTAGGCTTGGTAAACCAAGCCTAGAATATATTATAAAAAATTGTGTGTGTCTCAAAACCCAATCGGGTTATGAGGAATTTATCATAATCCGATCGGGTTATGAGACTCATTGAGTTTGTAATAACCCGATCGGGTTATGAGATATTTCTCATAACCCGATCGGGTTATGAGAAACATAAAAAAAATAAAACAGCCTGCGGCTTAGGCCATTTTTTAACGCCTAAACCGCAGAGCAGAAGTGTGGAGGAGGTTAAATAGTAGCATAACCCAATCGTTTTTTGCACACAACACCATTTAATCAAGATTTTCAACCAAAGGGCCCCGTAACAAAGGTAAGTTTGTTTGTTTTTGTTGTTGTTTTTTGCAATTGTAATCAAATTAGGTTATTTTATTGATTTTTTGTTTTCTTTTATTAATTTCATTCCAGATTCATCAAACAACCCAAAAAGATGAAAATGAAATGAAAGACCACCCCCTGTAGAAGCACCATCATCGCCACATGTAAACCCTCAACAACCCTCGCCACCCATAAACCCTCAACCACAATCTCCACCCGTAAACCCTCCACAAAATTCTCCTCCTCCACAACCATCACCACCTGTGCACCCTCCACATGTGTCGTTAGGTCATGTAGATGCATCACAAGAAAACCTTGTGCAATTCCTTAACCAAAATAGTGCACAAATTAATATATTGGTCAATAGGTTGAAGGCTTCCGGTCTTCAGCATCACTTTACCCTCGCCACTACATTAGAAAAAATGTCCAATAGTGCAAATGAGGTGTCTCACGAGGTGAAAAAATGGGGTTCATGGAGGGATAGGTGTCATAAATTTTATGCTAATGGTTTATCGTATGAGGATGTGAAAAGAAAAGGCATATAAAAATGTGACATATGTGCCCTTTTCACCGATCCTAATACTAGCAATTCCCTAGAAGTTAATACAAAATGATTTCCTATACATTGGTGTGTTCATAGGG
>MU225649.1:3105076-3117313 GCA_018584345.1 Thuja plicata | reverse complement strand
GCTCACAAAAAACACAAAAAAAGCCTCCAACAATTGCAAAATGAGGAGACAACCACAATTACAATGTTTCCAACCCAAGAGAATCATCCAAAAGACTAATTACAAGAAGACCTCTTTAAAAAAAATGATAGAGTAGCCAACTAGTTTACCCCACCTAATCCAAAAACCCACCCAAGAAACCCATCAGGACATAACAAAACCCAAGATGATCCTGAGAACCCAACCACCCCACTACATCCAAAGAAGACCCACCAGGAAAGAATAGGACATAAGAAGAGGGGAAAGAAGAGGATGTCGATGCCTCAGTGGAAGAAGAGTGCCTATCATCCCTAGAGCCTAGAATCATTCATCATGTCCGTACTAGAAAACCTCATTTGACACAATGATCCTTCAGAGTAGGTGCAACCATCAGAAGGGTGTCATCACTAACACATCTATCCCATACGATCATATTCCCTAGAAGCCCAAAATAAATAGAAGTAACATGTGACATCAAGCCAAAAAACCTGCATATACACTTTCTCAACAATATGCCAAGATCAATATTAGTGACATTGATATATGCAAATAAAATTTAAGATAACATCATTAACCAAATTAAACAACAGACAAGGCCAATATAATAAAATAAATAAAAGTGTTGAAACTCCTCTAATTTTTGCCTTTGAAATTCAAGATTCAAATTTACTAACACCTTGTACCCAAGTGGAAAATGAAATTCCTTCGGTATTAATCTTTAAAGTTCCTTTTTCCAATCTAATGAATCTTGAACATTGAACCTCCATCCAAAGTTCAAGGCTCAAGGTTCAATGTAACCCTCAAGCGTGCTTGTCTTAAATCTTTTGTTTGCTCATGGCTATGTTATTAACCGTCACTCCGTTATGCCAGACATCGAACTTGAACTTTGAACTCTACAAAGTTCAGGGCTCAAAAATCGGCATTGTCCATGGTGTTGCTCATGTCATTGTCAGTCCCAAGTTTATCCAGCCTCAAATTTAGTTACACCATGAAACCAAGCATCAAATGAATCAAATTTCTTTTACCCACCAATTGAACTTGAACATTGAACCTTAACCAAAGTTCAAGGTTCAACGTATCCCCCAAGGTTCAAGGTTGAGTTATTATTATTATTATTATTATTATTATTATTATTATTATTATTATATGAATAAGTTTTTTGTTTCAACAAAATTCATAATTATTCAATTGCTTTTTGTGATGGGTTATCACATAACCATAGGTTACATCTAAACAAACTTTTAGGGTTTAGCAAATTTGTAATGATTTAGCTACTTTTGAAACCTAGATTAAATCTACATAGAATTTGGCGAGGTCATATATCATATAGGACTTGTGAATGAACAAAAAATACTTATAACCATAGTAATAAATCTATGATATCACATTGAAATATAATTGATCAACAGATGAATAATCTGCAATCAATGTAACAAAGTTCAAATTTGAATGAAAATCTAACTAATAGTCCACAATGAAAATGAAGGTTCAACCACAATACACCAAATGGTATTAATAATATAATAATAATATAATTAAACAAAATTAACATATTTGTTATTATTTATATTTTATCTATAATATTTTTTTCATTTATTATAGTATTGCTTGTAATATAATAGTAATATGATGTTCATGTATTATTATATAATCTATTATTATTTAAATTTGATTATATATTACATTATTTATACTATATTATTATTGTATTTTATGATCTCTCCTCTCATGAATTCAAAATGAAATAAATTTCACTTTTTTCATTTGTTGAGTAATTTATCTAAATTGATACATTTTTAAAATTGTATTAAGAATAAAAGAAATTTCACAATTGCGTTAAAACAAACACTTTTTGTTATTTATTCTATAGCGTTTTGAATATTATTTTTGAAATTATTCTTGTACTTTTGAATTATCATAATTTTCATACAACTATACTATTACAATTGGATTATTTTAGATCCATATTGTCTCTATGACTTACATGTTACTATTTTGTTGTAATATTGGGGAGTTGTGAAAATTCTCCCTCTTGCAAATGATTTCTCCGTTTTCTTAAAGTAAAAAAGGGTAAATTTATTTTGTTCTATAAGTTCATCCAACCATTGTAGAAAGGGCATCCAAAAATCTCATTAAGAAGTTAAGCGTAGATTAAAAAAAAATTAATTTGTAAGGATCAAACATATTAAATGAATTAAAGTGTTCAATCACACACTCTTCCATGTAAATAATTTATATATTTGTATATCTCCATCTCTCTACCTTTAAATGTATTTCTACCAATTGAACTCATGTACAACATAAATATATATACAATAAAAATATACCATTTTTTTTTTCTAATTGACCTTTCCAACTTCTTTATGTACCCATTGCACACCAAAATACAATTACTAATAACATTCACATAGATGAACAAATGATAATGACCATTTATTTATTAAGATACCAAGTCAACCATATTTGTGATCTAAGTGTACTAAAGTGAAAATTGATGCTGCATGACAGGTAGAATTAACGTGTTTGATGGAGGTGCAAACACGTCTTGTGAAAAATGGAAAGTGAAAAATGGTGATATTCCATGGAAAATCATTTTTTGCAGCAACCAAATCAAATAGAAAAAATCAATTTAATCATCTTTTGTTGCACACACTTGGTCGGTCGTGGATAGTGACACAAGGTAAGTTGAAGTGTTTCTAGTCTAGAGTGGATATAACTCTCTTGTATTCTTCAGCTTTTGAAACAACCTTCACCATTATGGTCTCGTTTCATAAAGTGTGATAGAAAGATCAAATTTGTAGCCATCATTTGCAGCCATTTCTTAAAAATTGAAGGAGGTAGTCATCAGAAGTACAATCAAAATTTTTCAGGAAAAAATTAGCAAAGGTATGGATTGGTGGTCTATAAAATGAAATCTGTGAGATAAGAATGCCAATTGCATTTGCATTCATCACTCCATTATTAAAGACTCATTGTCACGACAGTCAATTACAATCACAACTTGAGCTCGTGCTTATTCTTGACTTTGAAAGAAAAAGACATTTTTTTAAGCAATAAAAATGAATGGTCAAGATTAATTTAGTCATCTTGCATCTTTACTTGGCATAATTGAGTCGTCGATTTAATAGGTTATCTCCTGTATTTTATATAGCAAACACCTTCAATGTAATTAATGTTATATAAATAAAATTAAAATAATAATATAATTCTAAACTAAGAATTAATAATTAAATTTAGAATCTATTTTATTTTATTTTTTTAAAAAGGAGGTAAAAATATATTTATCATGAAGAAACATTATAAAACATAAGGTCACATGTACATAGAGAAACAACCAAAAACCAATATAAAGCAGCATTAAGAGAAAGTTATAAGGAAGAACTAGCTACACGTTCTTATAGAGAAGGGAATTCACCACCCTCGAGATTAAGGAAATCAACCCTTGCAGAACCTCACTAAACTAGTGCTTTGGTGAGCTAGGGGATCTATCAATTAACCAAGATTTAACTTAAACATGAATCCAAAGTATTTAAATAGAAATAAACTTAAACTACAAATTGATGAAAATATTTCAAGATTACTAAAAGAAAAAAAGGGCTAATATTCAAGATTGCCTGGTGAAATCTTTTAACTCATTGTCTTATACACTAGTGTGAGTCCAGGACTATAGTGTAGATTCATGATTCCAATTTGACACGCATGCACCCTATATAGTTAGGGTACAAAGATTCAACTAAAAATGTATAAGAGAAAAAGATAGAAGCACTATAATTGCAAATAGAAAAACATAAATGAAAAGGTAAAAAACTATTCTAAGAAAGGAAAATGAGACATGAGACATGAAATCTCATGAATCCAAATTCTAGAGGGTTAGTCAAAATCAAAATCTATCTAACCATCGGGGCCAGATGCCAATTATCCTCATCTAACTATTGCTCATTAACATATTCACAACAATTTGTGAATTAGATTCACAAATAATCCTTTTCCATCCAAGGGAACAACCATTTTCAACTATACACAAAATAGAAATGGTCTCCATGAGGGTTATTAGTGAAGTGTCCTTCAAAGATGGAAGAAAGAACAAAATATCACCATCACTATTACTACTAATGCCATGAATACTTGCATGTCTATGATCCTCCCTATAGGAACCATCACTTTTTATGTTTACAACCCCATGACGATGAGGAAGCCACCTTCCTTCACAAACAAGTCTTCTTTTTCGTATGATGTGGTCTTTTACTAGTAGAGGAACTAAGGATTCTATCGATAATGAACAAATTTCTTATAATACTTGTATCATCATGACCTATAGCAATTGAGAGATCATGCTTTGTGTAAATAGTCTCTTGGAGCCTACTAATGATTCTTTTCTGCAAGTAAACCACAATTATTTTTGTATATTAGAATTTATATTTATACTTTTTTAGCCAAAGATGTTAAATAATGAAAAAAGAGCTAATAGCCGAAGCCACATAGAGAAAAGAGGTTATATTTGGAAGCCTACCCGAACTTTCCAGGAAAAATTAACCAAAGAAGGAGCAAGAACACATGTGTGATTCCAAGCCCTCCACCACCAATGCCAAATCTCCGTAGAGAAAGGGATTGGGAAGAAATCATGTGAAGTATCTTCTTCACTCTTATCACAAAGAACACAAATAGACAGACCTCATAAGCCTCTCTTTTGAAGATTTCTCTAGGTAAGACACCTATTCTAGGAAACCAAACATAAAAAGATATTAAATTTGGGCCAAGAAAAATATTCCACACCCACAAAAAATTATCTATTCAACTCTAAATAGCCTGATGCCACAAAGAGTTTTCCCTTCTGCTCCAAACTCCAAGCCATTATATCCCTCCCTTGAAAGGAGTTATACAATCTACTTGCTAAAATCCTAGCTAGCTTCTAACGAGCCTCTTTAGAACCCCTTGGAAGTCACTCTCTCAAAACATTCCAACAAACCTCTTCTATTGGGCCCAAATTTTGAGTAGTTTGAAGTCTTCCACTTTATGCTAACCCACCTCCCATAGACTATTGCAAAGGTTTTGTAAATGGAGAAAATTTGATATGATACACATTTAGATACCTCCAACATTTAGATAACTCGAGTTTCACAACACACATTTAGATACCTCGAGTTTCACAACACACATTTAGATACCTCCAACTAGATAAACTAGTAAACATATCTAATTATAGATAAAGAAAAAGAATATTCTGATTACAAAAATGGAAAGTGTAGGTAATCATGAGTTCTTGGACCAAATCTGAGTGTTTTAGTTAAGGACGCTAATGCGAGACATAAATAGCTATGCCACACACTATCATCTTTTACATACCAAATGGGAAAAGGTTTAGAATATGAAAATAATATACGTTTATACTTTAGATAACCTATTAAATTCAAAATAAATATATTAAAATAAAATATTAAATAAAAGAGATGAATAAAAATAAAATAAACAGAATAAGCGCAAACCCTCATGCATTAAAATATTTTGAATAAACTTGCACACACAAAAGAAAGGAAAAATATTTGGGGCTATTTGGAGACTTGTCTCAGTTAAGTCCCTATTTTGGTGTTTGCACCTCTACAATAGTCAGATAGATGGATAGATCAAAAAGATATATAGTTAAATGATATGATCTAAGGGCTCGTTTGGTTGTTGGAATACCAAATGCTGGATAACGTCAATTCTGGAAGATGCTAAAATTCTGGAAGATACTTATCCTGAAAATGATTTATGGAATAAGGGTTGGACCCGTTTGGTTCACCCGAAAGATGACTGAAAAGATGCACTTTTTGTGTTTGGGTGCCACAATCTAGAATTGGAATAAGAAATGAACAAGGGTTTTTTTTAATTTGTTTATTTTTATAATTTCTTTGAATATGATTAATTTTTGAATTTTTTTAAAATATAATTATGTTTGGAGAATATTGAACTTGGATTGGAGAAGTCACGGACCCAACGACATATTAAATTTGGTTTTATAAAAATTGGAATTGAAATTTGAAATTCCAATTCCACCTATTTGGGTGGAAGATGCATATGAACATTTTGGGGCAAAATTGGAATTTCAAAATTCCAAATTTTTTGGATGGACACAAACATGAAAGAAACAAAACTGGGAATTAGATAATGCCAATTCAAGGCATATTCCAACTACCAAATGGGCCCAAAGGGGATGTGATAAATCCCAAGATGCTCAAAGACACAAGAAAGATAGATAAAAATTACCATATAGGCGAGAGAGAGAGAGAGAGAGAGATTATTTTAAAATATTGTTGTAGCAAATAAGTGATCATTGTAGAAAGATAGATAGAGAGAGTTCCAAGAGAAAGCTTTGAAAGCTAAGAGAGTGCTAGAGATTTTTGTGTATAAGAACCAAGAGAGAAGTAAGGAGAGCTTGACTAGACATCCATGCAGTGCACTAGTAAGAAAATCATGCTAAAAAATGATAAGTAGCAAGAGAAACATGTAGGTTAAATCAAAGATGACATCAATGTTGTAAATCCTTAAATTATTTGAACCCCTAATGTTATTTATAATTTACCCATAAGGTATGAAACCATTTAACTAATAGAGGTAAAAGAACTAACGTAAAGACAAAGTTACAAGTACCATTTGAGCTTTAGGAAAAGGACATTACCATTTGGGCTTTAGGTAAAAGCAAAAGTAGCTAAGTGCCCCTTTGTAGTCTTCTATATTGGTTGTTTTAGACACGTGGAAGATGTTGTAAGTGTATGTATGATAGTTACACCATATGTCATGAGTTACTATGAGTGCATTTATGATAAAATATTGCTATATTAGTCCATGGGTACCCACTTTGATAAGATACATTATGAGAGATGTAAGAGCATTTGTAAGTGACTATTATGGGCTACATTTTGTGATTCTAAGAAGGTAGATGTGAGATTTTTCCAAGTGGTTTTATTTCTTTTTGTTTTGTGATAATACAATAGTATCCACTCCTAGAAGTCTCTATAAATTGGGAGGGCAACTTTGTTGTACTCTTTAGTTCAATGGATAGGATCACATGCATGACATAGTACAAGAAGATAAAGAGACTAAAGGATTTAAACTAGTTTGATCTACATGCATGGATATAAATTTTCACTAACTTAGTGGTGTTCAATAATCATCCTATTGAATGCCTATCATAAATTGACAACCAAATCTACATGTCATATATAATTCAAAATGACCCTTCAAATATTAGTCATATGTTCAATTTCAATTAAAAAATACTTTATACATACAAAACTATATTCTTTATCTCTTTTTTTAATTTATATTTTAAATTTTTATATTAATTTTGTCTTATTGCTAGATAATTTTAATGCTACTGATAATTCAAAAACTAGGGTCTCCCTAACATTATACGTGTTTGTATGGTCATCAATTCCAAAGGAAAGGAAAGGTCTTTTTATAGTCCATGATACCACCCATTTTTGGGGGGTCTAAAAATAGTGACAATAATATGGGACTACCCCAAACTCCTTGTGAGAGGCACGTACCATTTATTCCTTATAAAAATTCTTATCTTTTCATCATGATTGGTATTAACTCTATAGCCATTAAATATAGATTCACTAATAAAGACTAATCGTAATGTTTGTAAGCATAACATTCTAAAATATATCTACATTGATACTTCAAATCTCACTCCTAAATTTTCTATAAAAGATTGCAATAAATTTTTTTATCTATAAGATAAGATACGATAAATTTATTAATGTCTAACAAGATACTAACAAGGGTCTAAAAGACTGGAAAGGTACAACAAAAGAAACAGCGAACCAACAGACCACCAAACAGTGGCCGGGAAAACAACCAAGAGCGAAAAAAGAAAGAAGAGAACAAGAAACAGCAGACAAGAAGAACAGACACAAGGACTAAGGATCATTAAAGGTTTTAATAATATTAGATGAGATCATTAATTGATTAATTGATTCTGTGTTTCAGGGGTTTGATCGTAAATTTAAGACTATTCAAATATGTAAAGAAGTGTAGACCATGAGAGCATTAATACGAA
The DNA here is from genome assembly GCA_018584345.1 of Thuja plicata. Taxonomy (NCBI): domain Eukaryota; kingdom Viridiplantae; phylum Streptophyta; class Pinopsida; order Cupressales; family Cupressaceae; genus Thuja; species Thuja plicata. Next base: position 3,109,251 of record MU225649.1, on the reverse strand, counting down.
ATCGAGAGTGATAGGCACGAGGAAACAGACTAGAATAAGCCATTTTAAATTAAATCAAAGTCCAGTCAATTTTGTATTTTGCGATCGATTCCTTCATCTTTTTACCACTGAAATACCATAAATCATCTCTATCTGTTGAAAAGACGTTAGTGGTGTTGGGTAGTTGCTTGCTAGCTGTGTAAAACCAAATAGTCGTCGAAAACTTGAGTCTTCACACATAATATCAGGAAAATGGAGTCAGTAGCAGTAATTGGTTGAGTATGACTCAAGCCAAGTCTTTTTCCCTTGTTTGACGTCATTTGAAAAAAGCAGATTTCTCCAAAAAGGAAGCAGATTTGAAATAAGCAGAGATCTCCAAAAAGGACTAAGCATCCACCGTGCTTTAAAGGGCATCATCATAAATTTCCCTTCATAGACTTTTAAACATAACTCTCATCGTAACTATGTCCTTTCACAGCGTGTTTCAGGGGTTACAACTCAGTATTCGTCAAATCTTGATCATTAGTCATGGCGAAGCATAGTCAAAAGAAACACAGACCTTCTCTTTCGTTTTCGACTGTACACCACAAACGTCTCAATTCTAATTTATTGTAAATGACTTTAGTGGGATCGGAGTACTTTGTTTGCAGGCTGACAATAAATGACTTGAGTGGGACCGGGGTACTTTGCTTGCGGGCTGTCTAAAACGTGACTCCAGCTACTACTTATTGTCCTTATTGAGTAACTTATTGTCCTTGTTGAGTTACTATCACCTCCTCTATGTCCTTTGCCTTCTTACACTCTGTCATGCATGTTTGCTGGCTGTTTAAACTTAACTTTCATCATGAATTTTGCAGTAATGAGGAAGCAGACTTGAAATAAGCAAAGACCTCCAAAAGGATCTTGAATTGCCTTAGTCTAAGTCGTTTGCCTTCTTAGACTTTGTAATGTGTGTGATTCTATCCGTGCGGTCACTAGTACATTTAATTCCAAAAATTGATCAACATTCTCGATCAAGCATTAAAATGATTTAATTTGGTCAGTTGATAGAAGGAAAATTTTAATTTTTTTTAATCAATCCTCATATTGGTCAGAATTACGACAACCATGATATGTCAGAATTACGACCAACACAGACATATAACTTTAAAAAAAAGGGCGGTTCCATTATGTTTCATTTTGTTATTGCACGGAGCTGAAGGAGGCCGGAAGGACTAGGGCATCTCTCAACATGCAATTTGCTAGCTCCAGACGACTTTTATTCCATACTACACCAGCTTGTTCTCATCTTTGCAACTTTTAAAGCTTCTTTAATCAACACATGTATGCAGCTACAACTGAAGCCTCTTTGATTTATATGCAATGATGTTAATTATTTACATTGTGATGAATACTATGTTCTCTGCATATGCATATCAACAGTGAAATGTTAATGATTCAGTAGCAGTAGCATTAAAATACCAGTAGCAAATACCTATTGAAAAATTTAAGAAATTTCTGCTAAATTAGCAGTAGCAATCAATAGGTGTTTTTTGAACTTATTAACCACTATATCCTATCATTCAATGTTCATTTTAGAAAAGCAAGAATGTATTATGTTTCATCATTAAAATTTGAGAACAACGAGTATTATTACTGTACTTTGTATCGTATCATCAATGATCATTCATATTTGAATTTGAAATTCCTGAATGAAATTTTGTATTCCAATAGCATATAACAAAGTAAATCAACTAAGAATAACTGAATAAAATAGAGTAAGTCAACCTACTTTAAATTGGAAAACATGAAAATTAGATAGAGAACAAATTGTTTTGTATTCATTTGCAATACATTACAATTTACAGTAGTTCAAAATTTAGAGAAATCATTGTAGGCCAGTCCAAACATCCTCTGATGGCAGAACAATTTGGTTCATAGTATAGTCACACTCCTGCAACTTCGGTAGCAATTCATATTTGGAAGAGTGACTTGACAACACTGTTGCTTCTAAAACTCCATTCAAAGTTCTCAATGGTTTAATAAAATCAATGAATGGATCAGGAGATATGTCTGTAGGAAGAAAGTGTAAATCAATATTTATTTTGTCTTGCAACCTTATTTTGTAATTTTCTCTTCCAATGAACTTATTTGCGTCAAATCCCTTAGGCAAACCAAGACTTTTCAAATTCACTTTCCTTTGTTCCATCTTTGTGATCTTCTTCTTAGCTATGCCATCCAATTTCTGTGCTTCCTGTAGCTTCTCATATTTTCAAATGATACTTGATACCTTTACTAAGGCATCAAGGTGGGTGCTAATTCCCTTGTTTGATAGATAACTATCACTCTTACTGTAGAGTTGTTGCATAATATCTTTTGCTTTCTTTTCTTTCTTGACAACATCCATGTTCTGTTCAATGTTCTTATGGAGCTTCAAATAACATACTCTCATACTTTGAAGCATTTCAAACCACTCAAACAAGCTATGAGATATCCCCAAAATTTGGCCCCATATGTGTTCTATAGTAATCTTCACTAAATTATTACTAGTATTTGTTAAAGTTTGAATTGTATTATTGGCCTTCTTTAGTTCTTATGCCATTTTTTCACAATTATTTTTCTCTTCCACTACTTTGTGTTCCCAATGATTGGCTTTATCCACCTGAGAGTCCAATTGCTTTTGCAATTCCTGGTTGGAGGCAGAATTACTCTCCATGATTTTAAATAACTTTTGTAAATTAACCCTTTCTTCCTCTAGTTTTTTACTAATTTCTGCCAATTTTCCCCTCAATGCCTTCAACTTTCCCTGCTCATGTTCCTTCACTACTACCTCCGCGTGTTCCTGCTCTTTATTTGCTAATGTAGAGGTCAATTTTTTAATATTTTCTGTAATTCTTTCAAACTGTTATCTGAAGCTTTCCTCTTTTCTTTTTCATTGACAATGTCTTCCTGTAACTTTTCTATATTTTTCTCGAGCTTACTTTTCTCTCTTTCCAGCTTTAGCAGTGCACTTTAAACCACTTGGTTTGTAGACTTTGATACATTGATTTTGTACACATTTTTAACTTTGGAAAAATTCATTTGGAGAGTGCTAACTTGAAATTTAGACAGATCTATGTGACTCTCTAATGGGTTTCCATCTTTTTTGGGTGGAATAACAACTATGAACTCCATTATGTCTCTGTTTGGGTCATATGTTGGAAAAACCTTGTTGGATGTAGATTGTTCCTCTACAGCTACAGTAAGGGCACCAGTCTGCAATATCTTCTTTATTTCCTTATTCTTGAATGTTGTTTTTACAAATTTATTATAGAAACCTTTGAAACAAAAATCTGGTGTTGCAGAAGGATTTGAATGTTTGAAAGGTGCACCAGAGCTTGCAATGTCTGTTGATCTAACTAATATTGTTTGAGGATTTAAAATTTTAGAGGGTTTTTCTAAACCTGAAAGTGAAAATAGTTCTTTAGGATCGAGTGTCACTGTCAATGATCTAGAACCCTTTTTCTTCGTGACACTATCTTCTTCTGTGGGATTCTGTGTAGATTCTACTGGCCTCTTTAGAGAGGGAACTTGTTGTATAAGTTTCCCAGTCCCACTGGCACCAGTGCCACTACCAGACCCAGTAGCAGGAGATTCCCCAATCCCACCCATGGCAATGGATGTTCTTGTGGGCATAGTGGTTCATGATGAGTGTAACTGCACAAAGATGGGGTGCCAAAAAGGGGGTATAAGATGCCACTTTTTTTTTTAAATCAGCGAAATCTGAACTTCAACGAGAAATTGAGGATACTTACACTCAAAATTTTAAAATGTGACAAAAACAAGAGTTGTTCTACTCCGAATCTAGTTTCTAAACTACTAATTTATTTTAGAAATGATGGAGATTAAGGCCCTCAAAAAGGGGGAGCACAAAAAGTGGTCCTGTTTTTTGTGAAAAAAACATAACATAGCATCTGGTGTGCTCCCCCTAAAATGTTAACCTTTTTAAAAAAAAAAATTGCTCTGGTGAGAAATTAGTTAACACCATCTAGTTTATCCCATATTTTTCTGCTAATTTTTTTATGAAAGTGTGATTTTTTGCCATTTTCTAAAGTGGACACATCCTGAAAATGTGAAATTTTTGTGTGCTCCCCCTAGAAATCATTGAAAACTAATTGAAAATCAAAACTTCTTTTTTTTAAAGTGTGTAGAATGGAGTCTAGTTTCTGAAAATGTAA
>MU225649.1:3066343-3082328 GCA_018584345.1 Thuja plicata | reverse complement strand
TCTATGAAGCTGAATCTCATAGTCTTCAGGAAGATAATTCTCCTTAATCTTTGACACCATAGCATGCCAATTTGAAATAGGCTTTTTACATTCTCTTTCTCTTTCTTCTTGGATGAATTTCCACCAATTTAAGGCTGCTCCTCTTAATCTAGACTTAGCAACTTTCACTTTTTGTGCTTCAGTCACTCCTTCAAAATCAAAATGATTTTCCATTCCTTCAATCCATTCCATTACCAGTTCAGGATCCATTTTTCCAGCAATTACTGGTACTCCATCTAATGCTTTTCCACTTAGTGCCTTGATAGCTTTTAAGAATGGTTCTTCTGGCATAGGAGGGTCTGGTTCTGGTATGACATCCTCCTTTGCAATAACTTTTCCTTTACTGGAACTTTCTGCTTCTCTAGTTACTTTATCAGCAATATCCTCTAGTTGTTTCTTCATTACCTCTAGAGTTTCTTCAAGGAGTCTATTTCTCTCCTTTTGTTCATTCACTTCTTTAGCCAATTCTACATTTGTCACCATGGCTAATTCTTCTACGGATTCCTCAGTACTTTGAAACATTTACCAATTTCAAACCCAAATATTTAACTAAGCTCTAATACCAATCTTATGGGGAGGTCACCTTGCTCTCTGAAACTCCTACTCTCTTCTAGGAATCTCACCTGGGATCCTATTCAATTCAGGACCCTCTAGACTCACACTTGAGTCTCTTAGGGCTGCTCTCAGACCCTAACTAGAAGGACTTATCTATTCCCTCTCTCCTCAGGTTTCCTACCCACCGAAATGCTTTACTTTTCAACACATCTCACTCTTCATGACTGAATCACTACAGTCATGCACCTTTCTACTTCTATCTTTCTATTCTACAAGTTCTCTAGCCGGACCATTGGCTCGCCTAGGACTTGTCTGCAATCTTGACTAGCCTCTTCTCCAACAGCAATACAGATACAAACATAATGTACATGAAGGATGCTTCTTGACTATCACACTCCATAGAATGGATTATCAGAATCAAGAAGCATCCATGATACTTAACAGAAACAAAATCCTACTTTACAGAAGTCTGATCAAACCAGCAAAAATACACAAAGTACTCAAGACTTCTCTTTATTGACAAAACCAGAAGATTACAATATTCTCTGCTAGTCTACTCTGTCTCTGTCAAGAACAGGAATTCTAACTAACAATAACAACAACCTTTTTACAGATTCTATCTCTCTGTTTTATCTTCGGCCTCTCCTTGATTTTGTAACCCTGGAGGTTACCTGTCGGCCTGATAATTTCTAGCTGTCTCTGTTCTTCATTCTCTTCTGCAAACTGTCATCAACTTATCTGCATGGTCGACACTATGGACAACGTTCATCATCCGTGTCGTTCCTTCTCTGTCTTGGCAGTTATGACTTTTCAACGCTTTCTCTTGTTGACAAGTCAGCATGCTTCATCTTTTAACTGATTCTATTTTTCATCGCATAGTCGCGAGCTGGAATTACCTTTTACATTTTGCTCCGCGACTGAGCGATGACATGCTTGTCGCACTCCCGCAATGTCTTTACCCGATCTGTCTTTCACTCTGCGACTGAGCGATGAGATCAAGTCGCGCACCTGCCGCACTTGACACGAACTGATGTTTTCATCTACGACCGAGCGATGAGCGCTCGTCGCGTACCTGCAATGCTCTAGGATGAGCTGACCTTTTCTCTGCGACTGGGCGATACACCGTAGTCGCGCGCTCGCCATGCATTTCACTTAACCACCTGTTCAACTGCGATCTCGCAACGCATTGGATGTCGCTCACTCGCACACCAGGACTAACTGTCTGTCTTCAGCGACTGAGCGATAAGTTCACCGTCGCGTTGTCGTGCCGGTTTTACACTAACTGTTATTTGACCGCCGACTGCGCGATGATTTAGTGTCGCCTTGTCGCAACCATCTTTCACTAACCGTCAATCTGCTCACGAGTCTACGATACCTCCTCGTCGCATTATCGTGACCCTTATGTCTTAACTGCTAACTCATCTCGCGACTGAGCGATGAGCTCTTGTCGCACACTCGCATACTTCAGAACTTGACTACTGAACAGCTCGCGAGTTGGCGATTCATTGCTTTCTGCTCTCTACTGACCTCTGCGACTTTGTGACTAAACAAAGCATAACTCACCCGCTATGAAAGCGTTAGTGCTTAGAGGACAAAATGAAAGCTTTTATCAAAAACAAAATGTTAGGGCTAGGGTTTTAGGCTAAACCCTAGGGTGCTCTGCACCATTGTAGTACATATTCTACTGCAAACACCCTATCTGTCACATGCATTGGAAGTTTGTGGGGTTGTAGTTATGATCCGTAAAACCTTAGCATAGTGTATTCTTCCATTAAGTAACAGTGAACCAATTGAATTGTGCTTCCAAGTTGGATGCAATCCCTACATGAAGCAGACACTCTGGGAATTAGAGTGCTTGTTATTTTTTTTGTACAATGGTTCCAAAAAGAAGTCTACAAAATTACTATAATTCCTTCTATTATCATACATCCTTATTTGAGGTGTCTAGTTATATATTGGAGTACCTGTCAGTCCTGTCCCCCTCTGAATTTCAAGCTTGTTGTCGTTTCTCATTAATATTGTAGCATGCTTGGCTAGCATAAGATAGCACAAGTAGGTTGTGAACCTAAATGTCTTAGAATTGCCTCTTTTAATCAAGCTAATTTTTCTTGAATCGATTGAACCATGTCTCCAACAAAATTATATCTTACTAGTTCATTGACACAATGGATATCCCAAATCAATTGAAGAATGTTGGCACCCCCTTCCCTATTGTTTTCCAGTCCCAAGGAAAATTCTAGCGAGGATATAGTATCCTGAACTCATGACACAAAAATTTTAGAATCATAAGGAGGATTATGGTTCTCACCCAATGAAGCCTTTGCCTCTGCAACTATTAGACCCTTTATCAATGAATCTTTTGTGTTTGGCCCCAACTGTCTCATATTGCTCTGCCAACAACCCAAGGTGAATATAGACATTACAATTTTGTCGATCAAACCCTAGGTCTAGCAAACTGAGAAATTATTCCTAGGTTATTGAAAAATTTTCTTCCTGATTACTTTTATTCATAATTTCTTTTCTTTATTCATCATAATTTTATGCACAAATCAAGACAATTTTTGGGCAAGGGAAAACTTCAATTAACAGCATGCAACCCAAACCTACATCCCACGAAGCAACTTTATTCATTTTTGAACCTATCATTGGATTAAATTTTATAAATTCAAACCTCTTTGACCCAGTTGCCTTACTGCACAATGTATGCTTAATTGATATAACTCTTCTTTCACCATCGATAGCAGGATCATAAACATCATGATACTCATCAGTGAAACCAAGGATTTCTACTAGTTTTCTGCAGTCTATTAAATTTTTCCCATCTGCTTTCCCTTGGCCTTAAGTTTTCGCTTTCCCCATTTTTCTTCAGAAAAATGAAAAAACATAGAATCACATATATTTACTTACAAAATCACAGATAATAACTAACTAATTAAGAAAACCCCAATTGTACATGCAAGAATTAAAATTTAAAAATCAAGTTAAACAAAATTTTTGACATTACAAAATCAGGATGCATCAGGCTAGATATATTACCCAAAATTAAATTTTGAAATATGGATAGATAGAAGTTAGAACAGCTAAGGCTCTCACAAATTACAATCTTGAAATCTTCGGTGACGGTTCAACAATTCTTTTTACCTCTGCTGCTACGAGTCGATAGGTTTTTAAAAAGGAAATGTTAAAAAACTTTTGTTAAATGTAACATTTAAACCAAAGTTCCATAATCCTTTTAATGTTTTATCTTCATATGATATAATGGTACGTAATCTTTTGGATGAATTACACGTGTCACATTTCTGGAGTGAGCTTTCAGAAAAGGTTTTTGAAACCCGTAGTACTTCTGAAATACAACTTCAATCGTTCATCTCTCGTAATCCAATGATTGTTACGATTTAAAAATATTAATAATTTAATACACACTAATGAATATAATCGTTAATTATATTCACTTAGAATTCATGCATTCAAGAATACCTTATCCATGAAATTTGAACCAGTCACCATTAAATGATAAAGTTTGGAAAAAATTAATTATTACATAAAATAAAAGTGCAACACAATTTTTTTATATTATATTAGGAAAAATTTCATTACAAATTTACAATTCAACGACGCCCATAGGCCATATCTATTAACGATTCTTATAATAATAAAAAAAAAAAGCACTTTGAATTTCTTAAAATATTTTCATTTGTTTTTTTTAAACATACATGATTACAATTTACATCATTGCAAAAACCCTAGTAAGATACTACCACCAGAGGGAGACACAGTAGAGACTAGGTAGACTCGGGGACAAGGACAGGGACAGGGACAGAGCGAGACATAGTCAAGGACTATCTGGCTGAGGCTCCCTTCCTTCTGTGTGGAACTTTGAAGAGAGGATAATCTCAGGGAATTCTTCTAGCCATTGATAGTCCTTGATTTCCTCCAGTAGGTACCACTTCCGGAGGAAATCCCTCCCAATCTGTGCCCACTTCCGATGATGCGTGAGCTTCTCAACATCAAGTTTCAATATAAATGGTTGTCTGGGCACATTTAATCCTAGTTTTAGAATCCTAGGAAAATCATTTGCCCAAGGAATTCCAACCCAAATTTCTGCAAATACGATAACATTCACATTGTCGTCGAGGTACTCTTCTCTAAAAAAATTCCTCATAAGCATGAGAATATCCACCTTTTCCCCCCAAGTTCAATAGAGATGCCAAGAATTGAGACAAAATGTCAGAGTTAACTCTATACCTATTCTCACTCTCCAGAAATTCAAGTCCCAGCACCATCCTTATAGCCTCCTTGGTGAAGGCTCCCAACTTCGTAGCAACAGACACCAGGATTGGGTCTGTGACCAGGCCCAAAAAGGCCTTTTGATCCTCCAAAGCAGTGCATCTTAAACGAATTGGAGTGTCCATTGAAAATCAAACTGATATTAGTAATCTAATTTTTTTACAAAAATCAAAGAGAACCTAGCACTCACAGACTATTTTCACAAATCTTCTTTCACAATTGTAAATTAACTAGTGTAGATCGTCTATTTATAAGCCATGATTGAAATTCTTTCTCTGCTCTAAAGATCTAATTAATTCGAAAGTTAAATGGTAATTGTCCTTCACAAATCTCCAAATCTTTCATATTTAATTCAATAGTGGGTGAAATTGGAAACAACACTTATGATAAGGCATTTTCTATCTTGGGAATAATGAAGGCCGAAAGGATCACATCATGCAGGTGGACATAACAATTCTTTATTATAAAAAAACTTGAAACCTGTGCCCACTCCACAGAAACAATAAGCAACGTACATTAGTTGCGAAATGACAGCAAGAAATGAAGCTTTACCATTGATGTAAGATCATTAAACAGTAAAAAAAAAATTTGTTAGATGACATGATGTTTTCATTTAAGCCTTAACTTTAAGGCATTATTCTATCGAGGTAATGAATAGATAATGATGTCACACATATCTGTCATTGAAAATTGAAAGGCTCCATCTAAGCAGCCATTAATTGATATTTCTTTAATTGATGTCATCTACTCATCGCCATTAAATAAATATTTCTATCTAATATTACCGAAGATTGCCAAAAGAATTCTGCTTTTTTGGTGTTAGAAAATGAGGTCATAGACTCACACGTCTGTTGGATTACAACATATCAACGACAAAAGGTGAATTTCGGGCCTATTGTTGGTCTTCATAATCTTTACGGAAAACTCTCAATGGAATCATGACACATGGTATGATTGATCGTGGGCTTATTGGTACGATCAATCATACCACGTGTCCTGATTCTGCTAAGTGTTTGCCGTAAAGATTATGAAGAGAAATAATAGGCCCAAAATTCACCTTTGGTCGTTGATATGTTGTAATCCAACAGACGTGTGAGTCTATGACATCATAGTGATGGGACCCGATGCAACTTCAACATCAAATCAGAACTGTTGGATTAAGAGAGATGAACAGTGGAAGGTGCATTTCGGATGGAATGTGGTGACATAACTCCTTTACTGAAAAATCTCTCCAGAATCATCACACGTGTCATTCTTTGAGAATGAAAACTCAGGAGAATGAAAATTTAATAATTATTTCCAATTATTAAATCGCCAATACCAACTATACAACTATTGTATTAAATCGCCAAGTTTATATATATTTTTGAAAAACATTCGCCATGACAAATAAATTAATTACAATATTTGGAAAATAATTTCGCCATAATTTATCAGTATAAGGAAGTCTGATTCACAAATTAAATTAATAATTTTCCTATTAAAAACATTTGTAGTCGCCATATTTTTATAAAAATGGTACACGTTATTAAAAAATTCACCACCCAATTTGGAATTTACCTATCCTTCATGAGAGTGCTAAATGCTTTCTAGCTAAATGCTTTCTAGATATCATCATTTATTGTATTAACTCTTACAACTTTATCATTCCATAGATGATAATATCATTCTTTTATTTAAGAAATTTATTAAATAATTCACATGTGTTATTTCACCTCCACATTACACATACATGTCTATATGAGCTTTTCATCAATAATGTCGAATTAAAAATTTGACCCCATATAAACCTCTTATATCCATCTTATTGTTTCCGCTCACCCATTCAAGTCTGCATAGCAAAATATTAAGGAATCATATAAAAAATTAGTGCATTTTTTTAATATATCATGGAGTGTTGTTTAGAAAGATGATTAAGGAATTAACTAGTAGTGCTTATAGTGCTTGTTAAGTATACAAATTCATATTTCCAATTAATTTCTATGGTAAACATTAAATTAATATAGGATTTATCGTAGTATTTGATTAATAACTTGCCAAAATAGTATCACTATTCTTAGACAATAAATTTGGATTTTTCTATGGAAGGGGTATTTAAGTTAGTAAGTTATTTTTAATGTATTATGGTTTTCTCCATTGAAGTTAAGATTGCATGTTAATTAAGAGGTATTAAGTGCACAATCCTTAAATAGTAATTATACTAATTTGGTTTGTTAAATTAGACTAAAAGATTAATAGATGTTATCATATGCTTTTATTAAATTTATTATACTATAAATTGGTAATTTTAGTTTTAAATGTGGTTAGTAACATAGTTTGAGATGTATATCATTAATTTGTTAAATTTCGAATGGTGATGTTATAAAATTGTATTTGATTATCTAATGATGAAGAAGATGTTCTTATGATAGGTTTAGTATCTTGAAAGCTATTAGTAATTATGTTAATGATAATTTAATGATGTCAGTATTCAAATTTTATGACTATTAATCATCAAGATAACACTATTAAGATAACACTATTAATCACTAGTAATTAGTAATTAATCATTATTTGGAATTATTAATAGTATTAATCAATATCAATATCTTTAACACAGGTATTATGACTAGTTTATTTGTTCAAATTTATTATTATGTTAATCATTTAGCATTTTATTATAAAATAAGTGTAGTTTTAGTTGTATTAACATCTTCATGACATTGCAAAATACCATATATACATATCAAATCTCAAAAATATAGAATTTCATTACTTGTGCTGACATGTGTCACAAAATATTCATTATATTGACACATGTAGATATAATTCGCATAGGAGGGCATAATAGTGCATTAGCAAAATACTAACATTGCTTCTGATCAAGCAAATAATTTTCATAACATATTTTTCACTAGAGGTATGATGATTGCTTTTTTGCTTCTTTTTATATCTTTGTAAGTTTTTAGGACAATGCAAGTGATAATTCTTTACGTATAAAAACATTGCCACAAAAAATCAAAATATGTCAAAGAAATTGATCATAATAGAAACATAGAAATCAGATAACTATGCAGAGATAATGTGAATTGATTAAGTTTTGGATAATGTGCAACATTTTTGAGTTGATTCATTTAATTGGAGTGTTGGAATTTATTTGTTTGGCATGCTTCATGTATTTCTTAATTGCAAATATACATGTAAAGAGCTACTTAATAGTTTTGTAGATTATTTTTTGAATTGCCTTTGCAATGGTTGTGATCTAGTTTTAAGCTTTTATGAGCTTCAATTACATTCAATAATGTTTTGTGAATTGCATATGATACATGCCAAGGACATGTATTTGTGTAAAATAAGGCTTTTGCTAACAAAAATCAATGTAAGTTGGAAAATTAGATGGTGAGTTGAATTGTTTGTGTGAAAAGATTAACACATTGATTAAACATATTCATAATCCATATAGTTTTTACACAACAAATTTTATTTGCATTTGAATAGTAATATATGTTATCCTACAATATCAATACTTTTCAATGATAGGAATCCAATTTTTGGTAAGAGGTTTCAGAATGCATCTAAAATTTCAACTAGATGACAATATATTATTTATGAACTAATATTTGACATTGTAGGTACTATTCAAAGGAGAGCTTTCAGGTGTGGTAATTATTTTTGTTTTGCTAGATCATTTGATTTATAGATAGAATTTTCAATATTTTAATATATTTTTATGATTGCCTTGTTATATTTTTAACGACTAGCACATCTTTCATACTGGAAACAATGGGAGTTAAAATATTTGCATTGGAAAAATTAAAACACTGTCATGGAAAGAAAAAATAATTTAAAACGTTTCCATTGGAATTGATTATAGCATGTTAGCTAGAGTACTAAATTTTGTATTAGAAATTATGTATTGTTATGTGACAACAATTGTATATGCATTGCAAACACAAGACATTATGAAAATAAATAAAATCAACAAAAAAATATACAATGACCTAATCAAGAAAAACAAAAAAATTATGTAAAATGTTATTTATAGATTATAATTTAATAATGAGTGTACTATACTTTCAATGAAAAGATTAGCAAAAGGAAATATATTATATATATTAATAGATGATTAATATATATTATTATTATTTTTAAATGAATATGTCGTTGCTATTCTGACAACAATAAAAATAATCAAGGAACTACTTTGACCGGAATGCCATAGTCTCAATGCATTCTGAAGTCTCTATTTCGACGACAATCAAAATAACCAACGAACTGCTTCGACCAGAATGCCACAGTCTCAACGCATTAGGCAGTCAATATTTCAATGACAATCAAATTGATCAACAAACTGCTTCGACCGGAATGCCACAACCTCAACGTATTATGAATTTGATCATTCGACGACAATCAAAAAATCAACGAACTACTTCGACTGGAATGCCACAGTCTCAACACATTCTGAAGTCTCGATTTCGATGACAATCAAAATAATCAGCAAACTGATTCGACCAGAATGCCACAGTCTCAACGTATTATGCAGTCAATATTTTGATGATAATCAAAATGATCAACGAACTGCTTCGACTGGAATGCCACGGTATCAATGCCTTATGAAGTCGATCATTCGACGATAATCAAAATGATCAACAAACTGCTTCGCCTGAAATGCCACAGTCTCAACACATTATGAAGTCGATCATTCAACCACGACAACTATCGATAATTCGACACAACCTTTTTTGTGTCACCTAATCGACGAAAAAATTCTGACGACAATAATGGTCATTTGGTTGACCAACCTGCATCAAAAAATTGACTAACTCACATCAAAAATATGGCCAAAATTTACTAGTGGGTCGGGTAGTGCTTGTATACTGTCCACAACGTCACTCCCATCCTAATTTTTTACTCAACACTCAAAATGGGATGACAACTTTGTGGTGTACTTTAGTTCAAGGGATAGGATCACAGGAAACAACTATGTAGCTGACAAATGGTCCCTGATTTGACCATTTGATAACATTTTTTAATTAATTTAAAAACCATGCAGTAGTTGTTTTAAATTTTTAAATTAATTAAAAAATGCTATCAAATGGTCAAATTAGGGACCATTTGTCCATTGCATAGCCGTTTCCTAGGATCGCATGCATGACATAGTCCAAAAAGATAAAGAGCCTAAATGATTTTAACTAGTTTGATCAACATGTATGGATAAAATTTTTAACTAAATTTGTGGTGTTCAAGGAGCATCCTATTGAATACCCATCATAAATTGACAACCGAATCTACCCTACATATACAACTAGAATCTTTATCGCTTCTTTCAATATATATTTTTTAAATATTTATATTAATTTTGTGTTATTTCTTGATAATTTTAATGTTACTCAAGATTCAAAAGCTAGGTTCTCCTATAAATTCTGCATAAAAATATATACAGTCATATAGCCATCAATATCAAAGGAAAGGAAAGGAAAGACCCTTTTATAGTCCGTGATACTAGCCATTCATTTTTGGGTCTACATATGGTGATAATAATATGAGACTGTCCCAAAACTCCTTGTGAAGAGCACCTAGCAATTCTACAAATGAGGTGTACATACCCTAGCACTTGTAGGATTTAAACTTGTCACATGTATTTCAAGAGCACAAGTTCTCCACCACTAGGCCAACAAAGAAAAGTGTGTAGTGATTATCGCAAACAAATGATGGAAATGACAAAAAAAATTATACTCTAAAAAGTTTGCACATGACTTCCATACGTCTACATTCCCATGTATTGTTTCCATCTTATGGAATATGTAAGAGATGTAGTACTCATTGTCAGTATCAGTTGACTATCCAATACAAAATTATGAGTGATAGACACGAGGAAGAAAACTTGAAATAAGCAAAGACCTCCAAAAAGGACTAAGCATCCATCATGCTTTAAATGGCCAAGTCTACATTTATTTCCTTCTTAGACTGTGGCATGGATGTCATCCTATCTGTGGGGTCAGGTAGTGCCCGTGCTTGTTGTTCAGATGTGACTACCATCCTAAATATGTAAAAAGATGTAGACCAAAATAGAATAGTGATCAAATGGATTGTGCCTTTAGAAAAACCAACAACCCAACCCTATGCATGCTTCTCTCCTTCTACCCAATCCTATCATTCCTTCAAATCACCATCTCTCATCTACAAATAATAGTAAAAATATAATTACTTGTGTAATATACAATGTAAATTTTTTATATTACTTTTATCTCATATGTGCTCATATTATTTACAATTTTGTTAATTACTTATTGACAAAAAATTTACTAATATTCTAATAAATATTTCAATAAGAAAGAGGGTCCTAGAATAGAGCACTCTAACTTTGCACTTGTAAAACCTGTATATGAATAAATGAACATAACTAAAGACGTTTAGGGGAGAGGACCCAGTACTTGAGCATGCACCAATTGTTGTGAGGGTGGTTGTTATTTTTTGATTCAGTTATAATATCAATTTAGCTTATTGATTGAACAAAAATATATCAATTTTTATATATTTATTTATTGATAATTACAAGACAATAAATCATTAAAAAACTACATTGCATATATCATTGATTTACTAAAATTGATACAAATACTAGACAAGGTACATTCAATGTATATTTCATATCAAACAATAGACAATTGGGATTTCCATATATTAAAGTACTCTATACACAATATAAACAAGTAGGTATAATATATTATATATAAAATTATACATTTCTGGAGGATAGTTGTCCAAATACATGGACAAGATAGCCAACTCCATTACTTGCTTCTTAAGTAATGGCTAATATACAACTGCTCAAAATTCAATCCTATTACAAACATGAATAAAAAAGCTTTCTTTTTGTCACTCATCCCATCTCTCATAATTTATAAATATAAATGTTCAAATTGGAGATTTGATCACCCAATTTTGAGTATCTGCATCATAAATATGGGCAGATGTGAGACTCACCATTCCATTCAAATCAAACAATTAATGCAACAAAATTCAAAATTTCCTCTTTGAATCCACTTCATCAACTATCAGCCAATCAGGATGCAGATTTTGAAAGACACAGATCAAACAAATTGAAAATTTCCAAATTCAAAATGGAGGGAAAAAATTCTATTAATATTGCATACGGTGGAAGAGTTCTTTTACATTTCCAGTTATATCATCTGAGTGGTACAGAGAATATCATAGTTCCTATTTGCATTTACATCAGAGGGCTTTGAATACAATATCAGAGGAGTTATTTCCTAGGTATTTTATACAAATATTCATTAGCAACTTAGTAACAGAATACAAATATTCATTAGCAAATGCTAAATAGAATATTAAACTTGAATGGTGATTTATTTTTTCATTTCAAATTTATATTCATTAGCAATTAGTAACAACATTTCAAAATCTGCAAATTAGTTTGTATTCATTAGCAACTTAGTAACAACTTAGTAACAAAATACAAATATTCATTAGCAACTGCTGAACAGAATATTAAACTTGAATGGTGATTTATTTTTTCATTTCAAATTTCTATTCGTTAGCAATTAGTAACAACATTTCAAAATCTGAAAATTAGTTTTTATTCATTAGCAACTTAGTAACAACATTTCAAAATTTGCAAATTAGTAACATAATATTAAACTCAACTGCTGAATAGAATATTAAACTTGAATGGTGATTTATTTTTTCATTTCAAATTTGTATTCATTAGCAATTAGTAACAACATTTCAAAAATTGTAAATTAGTTTGTATTCATTAGCAACTTAGTAACAACATTTCAAAATCTGCAAATTAGTAACATAATATTAAACTCAACTGCTGAACATAATATTAAACTTGAATGGTGATTTATTTTTTTATTTCAAATTTGTATTCATTAGCAATTAGTAACAGCATTTCAAAATCTGCAAATTAGTTTGTATTCATTAGCAACTTAGTAACAACATTCAAAATATGCAAATTAGTAACATAATATTAAACTTGTATTGTATCAAATATTTTTTCATTTCAAAATCTGTTAAGAGATTAGCTTGGAATTGTAACATTGTATGCTATTTTTGGTGGTACTCCTTTAATTTCCTTACAAATCCGTGCAAAGCATCCATAAATTTTCAATGTTGTAGTTTTCATATTATGTCTCTACTTTTGTTCAAATTAATATGCAAGTTCCTAACAGAATATTAAACTTATATGGTTGATTTATTATTTCATTTTGAAAGCTGGAGATTAGTAACTGAACTTGTATAGTCCATTTATTATTTCATTTTGAAATCTGGAAATTAGTAATTAAATATTATTGTATGGTATATTAGTTTTTTCATTTCAAAATTTGTTAAGAGAGTAGCTCGTAGCACTTCTTTAATGTCATCTATGCAAAGATTCCAAAAATTTTGAATGTTATAGTTTTCATATTTCATCTGTACTTTTGTATCTACCTTTGTTCTACTAGAAATGTATGACTTCTTAGTGTTATAGGAATGTTATAGTTTTCATATTTCATATGTATGTTTGTATCTACCTTTGTTCTACTGGAAATGTATGACTTCTTAGTGTTATAGGAAAGATATTCTAATGGAAATTTTTATATGAAGATGATCATAAGAGATTTGACCCAGGTGTCAAATTAGGGAAGGAAATTTCCATAAAAATATCAAGCTAAGAGAGTACCCTTTCATTAATAAATATGAAGCTCAAAAGATGAATGGCTAGTTTTTTTCTTTTGAAATGTGTGTTTTTCATATTTTGATGTTTCCTCATGTGAAATAGAAGTCATATGAAAATATTTGGTGATGGTTTTGAAAATCAAGTAGCAGACTAAGTCTACTTTCTCTATCTGTCAGCTCTACTTTCTCTATCTGTCAGCTATATGTGATTTGATTTTATCATATTTTATGTAACTTTGAACTATTTGTGATTTTATCTTATTTTCTGTAACTTTGAACTATTTCTGATTTTGGTTACTTGCTTGTCCTATATTCTAAATTTGGTGAAGGTTCATACAAAATATCGGTATATTGTTGTATTTCCCCTTACTAATTTTATGCAAGTTAATATTTGATAATTTTTTGTTTAGGCATTATGACAGCAGGAAAGAGAAGAAGTAAAAGAAGGACTCAAAAACTGAGGACCCATCATCCACGGGGTGTGAAATTGGATGTGGTTGACTCTGATGATGGTGACCAATCAACCAACCCAACTCCTGATAACACAAAGTACAATCTTGGTGCTAACAATGCAGAAAGAACAAATGTTGCGGCTAACAATGTAGAAAGAACAAATGTTGCTCTAAATTCTTCTCAGCATCATAGCAATAATAGAAGGTGTAATGGCAATCAATGGACAGAAGAGGATATGGACCATGCAATTCAAGATGTGGAAGATAATTGCTATTCCATAAGAGCAACAGCAAAAAAGTGGGGAATCCTTGCTAGCAGTTTCACATATTGGCTTGCAGGACTCACAACAACGAAAACAAAGGGTCCACCAACAATCCTCTCTTTAGAGGAAGAGTTGGAAGTTGTTGAGTGGTGTAAAGATTTAGCTCAGCTTGGTCATGGATTGGAGGTTATTCAGCTTAAGTCACATGTGGTTCACATCTGTCAAACAAGACCAAATCCATTCAAAAATGGTCTACCAGGCAGATCATGGTGGGTGGGGTTCAACAAATGTCATCCAGATTTGACAATAAGAACTGCAGAGGGTCTAGATAGAGATAGAGCAGTGATGTTGCGACCAAGTATTGTGGCAGATTTTTATGACAACTTAGAGATATTATATAACTCTAATCATTATGAGCCAACCAATATATGGAATTGTGATGAAACAGGGGTGCAAGCTGGTAGAAACTGTGGGATGCGAGTGATTGCAAAGTTGGGCAGTAGAAGTGTTCCCCAGATCTTATCTTAAAGTAGAGAATGGATCACCATACTTTGTTGTGTAAATGCAGCAGGTCACAGCATATCAGGGTTCTATCTTTTTAAAGAAAAAAGAAAACTAAAAAATTACATTGCCAACTGTGAAGCAGGGGTCTGCATGGCAGCACAAGCACATGCTTGGATGACCAAAGAGTTGTTTTTAAATTGGCTGCATCATTTTGCTAGATCTGTTCCATGTGGGGCTTCACCCACAAATAGGCATCTCCTCATATTTGATGGGCATGGAAGTCATGTTGCCTTAACCACAATCCAAGAGGCAAGATCTCTTGGCATAGATCTTCTTACATTTCCTGCCCACACTAGTCATAAATTGCAGCCTTTAGATGTAAGCGTCTTTTCACCATTCAAGGCATATTTCAAATCTGAAAGGTCAAAATGGATGGCCAAATATCCACACATAGAAATAAGGAGAACATAATTGGCAGAACTTGCAAGCAAAGCTTTCAAACTTGCCCTTGTGTTTGACAACATCACAGCTAGTTTTAAAAGGACTAGAATTTGGCCATTGGATAGAGATGCTATTTGTAATTACATGAAACCAAGTGATGCATTCAATGTAGAAGATGAGAATGATGCTGCTGGAATTGCAAGCATCTTAAGGATAGCTGGTTATGAAGAGGATTCTATTGAACAATGTTTGGCACAAATGGCAACATAACAAATTGATGATCCAAAGGAAAGAACATATTCACCAACACATGCTAGCCAAACACAATATGAAAGCGAATTGGATGATGAAATGAGTTTACCAACACAGCTTGATCCACCTAATTGGGTTAAAGAAGAAGCAGAAAAATTGGGAGTGCAGATTGATTTCCAAAATGAAGACATTTCATTATCCATGCCTTCTCCACCTCCAATGCCAAGATCTGAAGGGGTTCATTCTTATGCAGAAACAAAAGACTAGGAAACTTCAACTTTGAAATGTAATGGAGTTGAAGATGACCAAGTTGAACATAATCTAGATTCATTGAAGACATCAGCAGCTATTGAACAGAAGATGCAGCTATTGAGACACAAGATGAACAGATGTTATGTAGTAAGGGCTCATTAAGAAATTTTTTGAAGCTTCCAATTGAAAGGGTTACAAAGAGGTTCACTCCTTCTGATAATACTCCACTTAGATTGGGAAGGAAATCTCAAATACTTACATCTAATGAGTACATTA
>MU225649.1:3011736-3027580 GCA_018584345.1 Thuja plicata | reverse complement strand
AAATTAAATATCGCGCGGGGCGATGGGCCCGGGCATTGGACCGAATATTAATAATGGCCAGGCGATAGGGTGAAACGAATATATGTAAAACAATCGCCAATTCCCCGCTCGCCGACATGCGACATTCACCAATTGGCGAATAATCGCCACTAAAGTTATCGCTGACTGCCATCCACTAAGACCAACAATGGTACAACTCTAGTGTGGCAGTTCCAAAGAAAATTCAAACATCCATTAGAGTCATCTCCACCTGCCAGTTTGACAGATTTATTGGCTTCTACGAATGTTAATTTAGATTCTTTTTAGCAAGTTTATTCGTGTCCTCTTGATGAGCGAGATATCATCCTATCAGACATTTAGCATTTGTTTGTTGAATCACAATGTTTCTTTTTTTTTTGTTGACTGTGGGTTTTTAATCACAATGTTTGTGGTTAGGTGTACAAAAAAATATCAAATTTAAATGTTGATGCCTAGATGGACAATATTTGCTCGTTTTGGCTGCATTTTGTTGGGTTGAATAAGATTTTACAATTAGTTACAACCATTCTAAGCAGAGGCATTCTCCATATGTAAGTCTATTTTTTTCATGAATCATGACAATCTCCTTACATTACAATCCTATGAATCTGTATGTTCTCCTTAAATGAGATTGTTTGATAGTTTCTTCTTTCTAAAGAGTACAATCATGGTGAATTACATGAACAGAAGATTACTGGACTCCTTCAATTTTGATTAACATTTCAAGTTTTGAAGTTGTTATGCATAATTTGGCATTTCTTACTGTGACATGGATTTACATTAATATAACTACATTATAAATAGAATGGTCAGAATAATTTTTTTAGGGGTGTTTCAAATTTCTATTTGGTATCATTCACTTTCTCTTAAATGTGGTGCAGGCCCTGCTAAGATCATTGATTTCAAATCATTTGAAAAGATATTTTATTGATCTATAAAAACACTCTTTGGTATTGCTGGAATCGAAATGAGATCTGATAAAGATTTCACATTCTCATTACTGGAAAATATCATTAGTATTGTTTAGGGTTGTGCTCAACCAACACTGCTTTTATAAATTTTTCTTTTGAAATAAGGGGAATATTGCCACACTTGTAGTTGCTTCTCTTAAACAAGGATCGTGACTGCCTAAGGGCGATGATCTCAGATTCTCAAGTAATTATCAAATTTCTTGTGGATCTTTCAACATACTCAGCAAAAATTTATATAATGAGAATTAAACTAATGTTTCATTTAACCATTTGCAGGGTTGGACCTCTCCACACTAGAGTAGCATTCATGTGTACTTGCTCAATCTTTTAGAATTTTTACCTATTAACTACCATGGGTAAAGATTGAAATATGGCTTATTGGCTATTTAGGCCAAGATACCAAGGCTAGCTCTTGTGCACTTTAAACAAAAAGTTGGTTTTGCAGTCATTAATTTTAACTCTTGTAATTTAGGTTTGCCACCATGCTGCACATTCAAATAGTGTAGAGAATTGGTCTCAAAGTTATCAAGACTGGTTTATTGACATTTTTGTTGTGATCTCCAACCATAACTGTGTCAAACTAATTAATTGTTGGTATTTGATTATTTGAGATTTGTAGCACTGAGTTTTTAAATCAATTTGATACTTGCAATGTGTAACTGGAAATAATTTTAAAATACTCTATTGTCTTCATTTGTGAAGCCAATTTCTCCAACTTTGCATGGATCTCCTGTGTTTGTAGATGTGATCTGTCTCCTGCACATAAACCATGTGTCATTTTATGGCCTTCAATCCAACTACATCTAGGCATCTTTTTAGTTCCCTTCTTTCATCAATCTCCTTACTATTTGAACCCACCTGCCCACTTTCATATAGACGTTTTAATGAAGAACATAAGTTGCACCATTGTTAGGATCCACTAAAAAAGTAGCACTTGAAAAACTTAATTTATATTCATATATGATCTATGCATACCAAGAAAATCGTCTACACAACCAGCACATGTCTATTCCAAAGCTCCAATTTTGGCATAAGCAGGGAAATTGTCAGCATATTTGGCTTTATACCTCCTTGTTGTATTTGATTAAAAGTCTCTAAAGCCTTTTCAAGAAATCTAGTTTATGCAAACACCTATCGGCACATCCCTTGCACCTCCTTTGGGTGCAAGTGCTAGTATAGCTGGTTCTACAGATGTTTTTCTTACTGTGACTGTTTATACAGCTATACTT
Organism: Thuja plicata; assembly: GCA_018584345.1. Taxonomy (NCBI): domain Eukaryota; kingdom Viridiplantae; phylum Streptophyta; class Pinopsida; order Cupressales; family Cupressaceae; genus Thuja; species Thuja plicata. Next base: position 3,025,362 of record MU225649.1, on the reverse strand, counting down.
GTGTATCATTTTTTTTCTAATTAAAATAAAAAAATATTATTAATAAGACTTTATTGATAAAATTTGAAATACAAATATATTATGTCAATAAAGCAGTCATTGGTTTAGAATACAAACCTAAAAATTTACATAAAATCACCCATACTACTGAAATTTTAAAGAACAAACTTAGAAACACAATCCCACAACTCTACCCTCCAAGAAATTAATAGGTTGGTGAAGAGACTCTATGACAAAATTATGATCAAGAGGAATAAACTAAACAAAATAATGTTTTCCACGCACATAATCAAACAGGAAAAGGCTTTCCCTGCAAATTATATAAAATGAAATTACACAACCATGATAGAAAAAGTAGGACATGTCTACAAAATTATTGAAATTGAAGAATGAGGAGGTTAGGACAGAAAACTTTAGATAGTGCTAACCAATCTGAAAAGTTGGACGCCTCCTGAGAGTAGGAAATCCAGTAGAATTAGCTGACGCATTCTTAATAGCCTTCTTTGCGTTCCATGTTAACATCCATCCCAAATTTTCCGTGATACTCTTCACTTTTCCCGCTACGTGTGCAGCTTTCCAAATGCGGGTTCCATGGCCATGGTTGCCCACTTCTCACTATCCTCCATTATCACGTCCAATGCCTTGCCCATGCAAGATCCCATCTCATCTGCCAACATCCTCACCAGTTCATCTATGATGCCATCTACCTTGGTGAAGTTCTCAAAATCGATATTCTCACACACCATCCACAAGCTGTAACCCTCTACTACCTCATTCCACGTTCTGTACCGATATTCTTCTGCTGTTCTTTTGGCCTTTTCAACAAGATTGTTTAAAGCTACTCTGGCCGCTTCTGAGGAATTGTGATCGGAATCGGACATTCGGAGACGGTTATGCAACAATTTGCCTCTTTTTTGCAAACCTTGAAATATTTTGTCAGCTGCTTTACTTACCAGGAAAGCTTCAGTGTCAGGGTTTTCAACCAGATCCAGGATGCCCCATGCTTGAGAACAACCTTCTATAGCTCCAATCGCCTTTTTCACATCCTGAGTAAATGGGAGAAGCTCAATTATGACAGTCATTATTGAGACTGCTCTCATCTTACAAGAGCATTGACAGATATCAAACTCGCTTTCCACTTCCAATCTGATAGAACCACTCTTCTGTGGATGCTGACATTTGTAGCCGCTAGCAGATTTGTTCTTAATCAAAGTTACCAATTCCTCACATGAATTGCCCTCTTCTTGACCCCATTTCATCTGCATCTTTATGCCTTCAATACATTTTCTGTTGGCTACCCATAGACAAGCAGCGTTTTCACCGTTCACGGTGACAAATGCTTTTGAATACCTGTCATAGTATGAGAATTTTCCCAGTTCAATTTCACGCTGGCCTTTTCCTCCATATAAATTGGGAAATTCTTCTCCTGCTGAACCCATTACAAGCTTACACAAATACTTGTTAGAGAGCAATAACTGAGATAGTAGGCAGCACGCTTTGCTGAAAAGAACCAATACTATCTGGAGCCATACGATCAGACGAACCAGCTTGTGGACTCTAACTCTTCGGCCCATCTTTAGCATCAATATTTTAAGGTAGCTGTCGCCCATTTCTCTGTGGCTTTTATTTCCATCTTTCAACTCAAGCAAATACCTTTTCCAGAAGTCCTCAATCTGAAAATAGTTTATAATGCTCGCCCATTTCCTTTCCATACTTCTTGGGAAGAATACTACTGCAGTGATCCATCTCCAATATATGACACTAGATCCCAGCAAGATGACTAACCAATGAAGAACCATATGAATACTCACGGTGAATTCCGTCTGTACTACTTCAAACACCAGAATTCCATTGCAAACTGTAATGACTAGTGCCACTGACGAGGAGAGAACTGATCTAGCTATTATATATTGAGGATTGGAAGTGCAAACTACAATCCATGACTTGACAACCTGGTCTTCCACCCTTTTCCAAAATGACTGTGAATGAGAATGGGCAATAGGATTTATCTGTGGAGTGGAATTAGAAAGAATGATGGGTATCTTATGAGAAACAATTTTATGAACGGTGATACTGGCCAAAGCAGCAGAAACTAGTAGAAGAATCAGAGTTACAAATGCTACTAATACCGTAATTGTGACAATCGACAATTCTAGAAGTGCGAGGTTAAGACGCCTTTCTAAACCAGGATCAAGATAAGGATAATTATAATCAGCCATTTGATAGTGAGAATCAAAATAAACTACTGCAAATATGTAAATCTCGTTAGAAAGATGAAGAATTGGTGTGGAACAAGTTATAATGAGGGCAGCCATGTCACTCCACAAACTTAGAGTTGAGGAGCGAGGGCGTGCAAGACCAGGCAACATGCATCCCATCACCACACAAATAGAGACCCTCCCAGCCAGAACAAGCATCCTTCTCGAAACAAGCTCAGGAGAACACAACATATCTTCTACAGTTCCCACCATACCCCTTGGGGGAAAGGGGAGAAGGACGGATGGCATGTTGAGGAGAGTAAGGAGTAGGAGAGTGAGAGTGCCGAGAAGGAAAGAATTGCATGGAAACCAGTGTTGCTTTTTCTGGAATGCTCTCCACCCATCCACTGCAAAAAAGGCAATCGCAACGAGGGAGCCAAATGACCAGCTCACCCACTCTGCCGTTCTTGCGGTCTCTAGCAATGCTCCAGAAACAAAGTATGAGCTATTGACATCAGAAATATAGTTTAGCTGCGAGCAATTCATTCTGTAAAGCTTCTGTTATGCAGGTTTTGTGAGGTAAATATTGAAAAGAAGACCGATTACTCCGACAGATATGCTGTTTTTAAACACGTTCAATCTCTTAAAAGAAATAAAATTTGGCTTACAATTTTTTATATTTTATAATATGTATGGAATTAAAATTAATTATATAATAACTAAACTAATTAAGATTTAAATAAAATATTATATTTATCTTCGTGAACTTAGGTTTTTCTTTAGTTCAGAATTTTAGGCCACTCTACGCGGTAAACGATGACTTTGAAAAGGTTTGCGAGCCGGCGAACGAATAGTCTTCTCTAAGAAAGAGAAGACTTTGTGACACATAGGTTTACAAGGGATATTAAATGGGAAGGCCTGCTCTGCAAAATTAGCTTAAGTTTCTTGGTTTTCGTTCTCTTTGTCTATAGCTAGAAGATGGGTGATTTCAAGCCTTGGGTGTATGCCATGTCTAAGTTCTTAGGCTATGAGGACGACGAACGCGTCGTAGGTGGTTTTTATTTTCTCGCCGTCCTCCTGACCTTTGTGGGCTTGTCATTTGGGTGTGTAGTTGCAATTGTCTTTGTGGGAGCCGACGCCTGGAGAGCATTCAAACAGAGAAAATATTGGATTCCCGGCGACTCTCTTATTCTTGGTGCCCTTGCTCTGCAGCTTCTCGTGCTCCTCAACAAGCCCTCCCTCGACTTTTCCTTCAATGACAAGACAACCACTAACCCATTGTATAGCGCTTGTGACTATCTCGACATGATTCACGGTGAGTGGATATTGATTTTGATTGGGAGAGTCTCCACCTGCGTGTTGATGGGCTGTTTATTGCCGGGAGTAGCCCTTCCACTCTCCCCAGATTTGAGAACTGACATGGCGGTGCTCTTCATTAGTTTCGCACTTGTTTCCGTCTATATTACTTCTCATGAGATCTTCATACTTCCTACAGCTTCTAAACTCATTAAGTATGTAGTTTATACTAATAACCCTGGCACCCCTGAAGCTTATATAAGATCTTCAAACCTGTGGATTTTCATGGAATTGACAAATGTAATAATATTAGTATCCATGGTAACATTAGCTCTTCTTCTAGGCTGTGCTGCTTTAGCTAGTATTGGTATTCATGAAATTGTATCTCGAAAGATACCTTTACTTCTTTCCGCTTTAAAGTTAAGTCCTCATTTTATCCACCCAAGATCTTGTGGGAAAAGGTTGAAGAACAAGTGTTCAAGTCGTGGATTGTGGTTCGCACTTCCAATCCTCAATACATAATTTCAAGATCGATTCTCTCATCATCAGTAGCTCTTGTCATTACCGTTTGTAATGCACTTCTAGTGTTTGAAATGGCCCGCTGCTCGTACAAAACAAAAAACCCTTCATACCTTTGGTGTTATGAAGACGTCACTGGTGTCAAAAGTTTTGACTCTTATAATGAAAAGTGTGTGCAACCCTCCATATCAATTCCTCTCATCCTTCATTACATGGTAATCTTCTTAGGATCCACAGTTATATATTGCAGATGTGTCACCGCAGCAGTATACTACCCTAGAGGCATGCGCTGGAAGTTGTGCAGTATCAGAGAATACTGTAAAATTCGAAGCTTTCTGGTTAAGCCATTTGCTTGACTTAAAAGACGGCTCCAAAAGGCACAGGCGGGGAATAAGAGGGGAAAGTTACCTCACGAAATTAATTGTAAGACTGTTGAGAAGCATGAGACTACATAAATTACTTCCCGTGATTCTTTGGTTGCAGACTTTTTTGGTTCTCTTCAGCAAAGGATGTTGGCTATTATCACAGCTATTCTTCTCAAACAATATTTTTCGTAAGCTTGTAGTGGGTTCAACAGAGAGAGCTCATGGTGAAACTCAAATACAACAAGATCCTGCTTATGCCAAGTATAAAAAAGCTTGTGTAACCATGCAAGGGGAAAATAGTGCTGGGCTATGGATCGCCAACAAAACATCCATTCAAGAATTAAAGAAGAGGGTTGGAAAAGGGGAAGAAGAGGGCAAAAGATGTAATGAGTTAATTGCATTGCTCACTGATAAATCTTCCACAGGTTTTAGCGGCCAAAGATGTCTCGAACCTGGTCTTCCACTCGGATTGAACGTGGAAACAGAATTAAATGTTCGTCAGCGCTCTTGCAAGATGACCGCAGTCTCAATACTGACCCTCATTTTCGAGCTTTGCGCATTTATCCAAAACGAGGGTGAGCTTGAAAATATGTGGAACAGAGCTATGAAAGCTTGCTCTCAAACATGGAATATCATGGATGTGGTTGAATACTCTGATAGTGAAGCAGCTGTGCTTATCAAAGCCGCCGACGAATTATTTCACAAGCTAGGCAAGGAGAGCAAATGGCTGGACCACCGTCTTCCCATGACCGATTCTGCTGACAAGTCTCCAGAAGCTGCCAGAGCTGCCGTAGAAAATCTATTTGAAAGAGGTAAAGAAGTGGCGAATGCATACAATTCAAAAGCGTGGGAGCAGGTGGCAGCAGGTTACAGCTTGTGCAGGCTATGTCGAAGCACAATAAATGACTACGAATTCAACAGTGTGGAAGAAGTGGTGGAGGGACTGGAAGGGGTGTTGGCAGATGTGATTGGTTCATGCATTGCCAAGGCAGCAGGTGTGATAGCCGAGGATTGTAAGAAGTGGGCGATCAATTTGGAGGAAGAACGGATTTGGAAAGCTGCAAAAGTGGTTGGGAAAGTAAAGGGCATTACGGAGAAAACAGGGGTGATGTTAGAAGCAACCCTACGCTCCGATATTGATGAATCGGGCGCTAGCAGTGGGATGCATTTCTTTAAAAGGTATGAAAAATTTCCAACCATGACTAGATGAATTCTGGTTTGGTTTCCAGTATTACTGTTTAGTATTTACCAGAGCCGTTAGACTGAACTTTAGTGTTGTGATGGACGATAGTTCATATTTTCCTCATTGAAGGGAAGAGCAATTGTGTAGTACTTGGTCATTATTTAGACTTGCATATCAAACTGGTTTACCAGTATATGTTTCATGTTTATTTTTAAATTTCAATTTGCAGGTATAATATTGTAGTGGTGAATAAGGTATATTGTAGTGGTGCAAAAACTCAGTAAATGTTATTGTGGACAACTGAATCACACATTTTTAACGTCTGTTTAATTCCCATCTATTGTAGACAACTGATGCTTCCACAGTTAGAGATCTAGCTGTTCCACCCCTATTCTACCTTGCACCTTCAGTCGGGATTTTGAAACAATTAGTTTGCTTTAGCAGTGAATGATTTTTGTAAAAGGTTAGTTTTGCATTCATCGATGCATGAGATGCATTAGTTTTCTTTATTTTCCACCATGATCTTCATATAATGATTGACAGTTCCACGAATTCAAAATGAATTATAGTGTCTCCTACACGAAAACAAACTATTTTTCTTGTGCAATTTTGCAGATTTTCATCAGAAAATTTTGTTTCTCAATAGAAGTTTTGTTCATTATTGACATTTTCTGTGTTTTGCAATTTTTTTCCCCTTCTATCAGCCTCTGCTATCAAAAAAAATCTTTTAAGTTAGTAAATCAAGTGTCTAGAATTGGTTTTCATTAACAGCTTTGCTAGGTTTGTTGTGTTTTGTATCTTGTGTTTAGTTTTTTAGCATGGCGGTTTGTAGGATGTTGTTTATTTGTCGCTAATATTGGCCTGCAGATGGGTTTTTTTTTTCTTTCCAAGTAACCAATGGGCGTTATTTCTCCCTTGTGTTGGAGGTTTGAAAATAGAATTTCTACGCTTTATTTTTTTAATAATTACAGTTGTTAGGGATGCTGGTGTCGAACTTGGATTCAACCCATCAATCCATTGGTATGGAAGGTCCATTTTGAAAACCTATCCCATGAGACTAGACTCCTTTTGGCAATTTGTCAAACAACTTTTATTTTCTTGCCTATGTCCCACATTTGGCATGCATGTCTATCTGAGAAAAATTCCCCATTGTTATGCATCTCCATACCCTATTCCAAGCTCCCATGCTAGCGCAGGCAGCGAGAATGCTGGCAAAAGTCGTTGAATCTGGCTTTGCACCTGGTCATTTGAAATCCCTCCAAGGTTTCTTAAGCTCATCTCTGTGAGGAAATGCACAATACCCGGGTCAGAAGCCTTTTGAGACGCCATGAGCATTTAAGTAGATGCATCAATGTCAAAATATCATCTTCCCTCAAATTTTTAACTGTAAATACAGACTCTGCCTTCGCAAATATTGCTCACTTGATTAAATGCATTATACTTATATTTGGTGTAGAGCAGCGTACGCCTTTTGTAACTAGGACTTTTGATGTTCTTGTATGTTCTTGTAACTAGGACTTTTGAATGACACCTGCCTGTTTCACTTCTTTCCTCGCTGGACAGGCTTGTATGGTAACAGATACTGTGTCTTGATACAAATGCGCTAACTGGAAACAGGAAACTTAAAAAAAAAATGGCATCTTGCATATTATTATTATTTATATGTCAAAAAGAACACAACATAACATTAATTTTAAAACATGGATATTGTTGTTTTCATATTTGTTTTATATGACAAGACTTTTTAAAGTCCTCTTTGTATTTTGTTTCTGATAAAAAAAATACATCTATTTGTCTGACTAAACATATTTTTTTTCCTATTTTTTTTCTCAATATTTTTCAACTGACTACAAATAGTTTTGGGCATTAGTTCTACCATCTTTATTATTTGTTGATAAAGAGCAAGTATGTGGAAATTTAGTTTTCAAAATATTTAGTAAATTATAAATCTATTATTTATAAAAGTATACATTTAAAAATGTAAAAAATAATAAGAAAATCATTTATTAAAAAGAAAAATAAACATCTAGATGTTCAATACAACATCTAGTGTTACAAAAATTTGTCATCCAATAATTCTGTTTTAGGTATTTCATTAATTTTTTTTGCATTGGATTACAAGAGACTCTCAATTTGTGACCTAATATTTGTGCAAAGGAAAAATAGGAACAAAACATACTTTGGGTGCACAATATTCCCAGATTAAATAATTCTTTCAAAGGAAAACAAAATCCACGAATTGACTTAATTGGCCATGTTTAAATATTCCATGCATATAATATGAAGCTTTATTAGTATGAAGCTTTACATGTGTTTCAAAAAGGTATCATATATTTACATAGTTAATCGATTATTAATACATATACATTGATAACACAATTAAATATACTATATTATAATATACACTAAATTAATGCAAATGTAAAATATTTTTGGGAGTTTTTTAAAGACAAAAGGAGTTTCTCTTATACATATAATACAACTATATTTAACTAAATAATGTCTAAGCTCTTACATTAGATATTTGCATGTATTCAAAGTTTGCAATGTCATTGGACAAAAAACCAGCTATGATCCTATTAGAATGTAAATAATGTCTAAGCAAGTTTGATTATGCGAATAAAATATTACAATGTTAGTTACTATTAAATACTTGCACTACAAAACGACAACGACAAATACTCACCACTACGTGGAAATTATTAAAATTAAACTTTGTGTGTTGAATGTAAGCTCATTGAAAAAGTTATTAAATTTGAAAAAAAAAATAGAGTACTATTTTGAAAATATAGGTGATTAAAATTGGAGTTTTATTATCTCCATTAAAATTAGTTTGATGTTTATTTTTATAAGTATGTTGAATGGTTCTAGTATTAGTCGATTTGGTATTTTATTTATCTCTGCTATTTTGTTTAATGTTGTTTTGTCATAGTTGTTTTAGCAGTGTGCTTGGTTTCAGAAATTCATAATTGGTATTAGAGCTTTAGGGGTGTTAAGAATTCCATCACATGTCAAATTCTTTGCCAATCCCAGAATTCAATGGATGTGATTATGAATCTTAGTCTTTTAAAATGAAGACATTTATGATAGAAAAAGACTTTTGTAAAATTGTAGAAACAAGGTATGAAGAGCTTGATGACTGAAATGCTGAAATGCACGTGCACCAAATCATAAAAGGGCTAAGAAGGCCGAAGCTGAGAAGAAAAATGTATAGGGTTTATTTCGCATCCAAATGTCTCTTGATAAGATCTTGTTTCCAAGAATTGTAGATGCAAAGACAACTAAGGAGGCCTAGAAGACTTTAAAGTATACTTACTAGGGTAATGATCAGATCAAGGTTGTCAAGCTACAAACCTTGAAAGGGGAATTTGAGAACTTGAAAATGCAGGAAACTAAAAATGTTAGTGTTTATTGTGTATGAGAAAAAGACGAGGTTAATGAAATGACCACTTTGGGTGAAATTATTGGCAAAGAAGTTGTGATAAAAAAAGGTGGTGAGCTACACCTTATGGCAAGACATTGCCAATTAGTGCCAAAACACTTAGTCATTCATATGGTTACAGTGTTGACCGAGTTGCATACCATCTCCGAGTGATCAATGTGGACTGAGCACCCAGTGTCAACCGAGTACCAGAGTTGCCAAGTTCACTATGTCACCTAAGTGTCAGTATATCACCCAAGTGTATTACTGGACCCGAGTATCAACATTCAGTCGACTTGGTGAATATTGTTTGATACTATTTAATATGATAGTAGCCAACTTATGAAGGTATTTGATTTGGATAGGTATATATGTAAGATACTTCGTTTATCCAAATATTATCAATCATTACAACAACATTGAATACATGTATGGATGCGAATATAAAGAGGCAGATTGATTAGAAGGCTACAACAATATAAAAGAACATCATAGACTCATCTATCACATTCAGGTGATCAATACTACATCAGAGGATCTTATTCAACAAATCAGAGTTGCATAGCAGATCATTCATTGATTCATACTAACAGGTGCATCAGTCAAATCCTTTAATAGGGTGGACCTAACAGTCCTTCACAAATCTCCTAACAGAGTGCATACACTATATTGTATAAATTTTTTCACAAGGTGGACCTATTAGACCTTATTTCTCCTAATAGGGCAGACCATCAAAAGTGGTCAATTGTAAGCCTTAATCGGCCAACTTTATTACTGCAGTTCTAAAGCTTGTGGGTATCATCCCCACCTCAGTTTTACTTTCTATTTGGAAGGTTTTTGGGTCACCATATCTTGTGTCAAGTGTTATGAATATTTATTTATTTTTTGTTCCATGAATGCAATTAGATTAGACAATCTAATAAAGGATAAAAGTGAAGAAGTTTTATTGGTTCCTGATTCAACCCCCCCCCTCTCAGTCACCTAACCTACAATATATTTCCAACAATTGGTATCAGAGCAGAGGTTCTCTTATCATAATTTTAATAGCTTGAGAAAAGATCTGAGGCAATGGAAATATACAGACTCGAGAAAGCCATTGAAAATGAAAAGATAGATCTACAAGTGGCCATGGATCAAATCAGAAAAATCAAGGAGAAGCTCTCTCATTCCTTGAAAAGAAGAAAAGAATTAGCAATGAAAATGAATGACAAAGGTTTCATAGAAGAAAGAATTGAAGATTTGTGCAAAGAAAGAAGCTCTAAAGAAGCTGATGTAGCCATTGAAGACCTACTGGCAAAGAATCTCACTTTACATGAAGAAGTTAGAATATGTGAAGTCATGGAACAAAAGAACCAAGCAGAAAATGACAGAGATATGGCACAAAAAGATAAGAGATTGCTAAGTGCAAAATTAGAAGAAAAAGAAAATGAAATCCATCATTTGTCACTTAAGCAAGAAGATATGATAGATTTACTAAATAGTACAAATAAAGAAGCTATCAATCTGAGGACGGAAAATGAAAGACTGCAAAATGATCTCAACACTGAAAAGAAAACAATGAGAGGATAATGAATTCACAAGAAAGAACGAATCAGTTGACAAAGTAAACTCAATTCATACACGATGGAAAGATTGGATTAGGTTACAATGAACAAGGCAAATCTTCATAACAAGGAGCTCAAAAGAACAAGAAACCTACATGTAATAATTGTGGTAAGTTAGGGCATACATCAAATAAGTGTTGGAGCAATGGGAAGTGAAAGTTTAATGGTAAGTGCTAAAGGTGCAACAAACATGGACATAGGGCAAGTGAATGCACTGAGAAACCAAAATTTGAAGGAAAATGTTTCAATTGTAACAAACAAGGTCATAAATCCTCAGAGTGCAGAACTAAGAAGTGGAACCCTGCTGAAAAATTAGCTAAGGAAATTTTTGGTTGGGATTACAACACATGGAATATATTTTGTCATTGTGGTGAGTATGGGCACATTGGTGCAAATTGTGAAAAGACTCACTGCAGAAAAAGGAATCCTACTAAGAGATGTTATGTGTGTAAACAACTTGGTCATCTAAGAAAGAATTGTATGAAAAGAGAAAAAGTGGATACTGGTTTTGAGAAAGGCAAAACAAAAGTTTCTGAAATCAAAACTTAGATGAGTCAGCAATGGGTAAGGAAGTCTCCTGATAATTCAAACCAAAATAATGAATGAACAAATGACACCCAAAATGGTGAGTTGGGTGGATTCACCATCTCTGAATAAAGATGTAAGGAGATAACTGGAATTGTGCATACAAGCCATCATACATCCGTTCCAAATATACTAGCAAGTCCAAATATGTATATTGATGCACTGGGACACATTATGGTTCTAACTGAGTCAGGATCTCAGTTACAACTGAGCTACTCAGGCTTAACGGAGTTAAGTCAGGTTGTATGGTTTCAAAGATGCGAAGTTAGTTTTCGTCAAGCTTCCGAGTAAGCCTGGAAGAACCAACCAAGTTACAACAACTACTATGTATGGAGCATTTAATGAAAAATTAAAGGTGAAATTTCTCATAAATGGTGAAATCAAAAGGTTATTGTTTACCAAATTTTATAGCTTGCAGAGAGATTAAGAGCTTCTAGCAAGCTTCTAGCAATTTCATAGTGAGTTTGTGTGTGAAAGTTTTAGTTGCAGCAAAGTTTCATCAATCTTCTGAGTGTTATGGAATCTTCATCCAGCAGTAAGATCAAGAAGGGATCTGAGATGTTAGTGAGGAATGTAGTCTGCGAAGCACCAAAGTTCAAACTTCATCCAGCGATCAAGAGGAGATAGATCTAATGGGAGCCCATTCCCAATTTTCTCCTAAGGTATTGTTGATTCACAACATTCAAACTTTCTATCATTGTACCATTCAACAACTATGCACACTTGAGCTGAATCAATCATATGAGGCACTTTGTGTGGACGGAAACCTGAAGCCAAAACACAAGCACCTCGAAGTCAAGGGTTTAACCCATATCTTGCATATGTCAAAGAATTTTTAGATAAAGTGGATTAGGTTTATTCTGATCCGTATTCACGACATGCATTTCTGGTTGGAGCAACCTATGAAAATCACTAAGATGATGGTACACTGAGTGATGGGGTACCCAATGCTCGATAAACCTAAGGCGACTAAAACCCTACCCTGAGCTGATCTAGCTAAGAAGACTCTTGCTGAGTGAGATGGAAGAGGCATGATGTTGAATGGAGTCACTGACATGGAGCTAAAGTTTGGAATTCATGTGATTACACATAAGATATATAGTTCCATCCGACCAAAGAGTGTTCCATGTGAGGTTTTGGACTTGGCATGCAAAGTGGTGGGTATGTGCAGGATCATGGTATGCCACAAAGTGGCGATGTGAAAAGAAGTCTTGATTGGTAGAATGATTGAAAAACAACTCTAACTTTCAAATGGTATAACATTTTTTTAAATATCCACCATATGTCACATTCTATGCTTCACCTACCACAATAAAAAAAGAAAAAAAATCAATTTGATGAAGTTTAGACTAAGTTAAGGTGGTTAGACACTAGAGCTTTTATATTTTGGAAAAGTTTTAGGAGAAAAATCATAATTAATTATTTACTTGGAAAAAAATAACACAAAAATATGTGTCACATCCGGAAATGAGTCTACTACTTATATATATAATCTTGTAAAAAAATATTATCATTTGCTTGTGTTTAAGGTGGTCAGACATACACCTACTTCTTATCTTTTTAGTCATGGTTGATAGACTGATTGAAAAATAACTATAACTTTCAAATGGTATAACATTTTTGAAATCAAAAACTTGAGTCACATTCTATGATTTACCTACTATAATAAAAATAAATAAAATTTTTCAATTTGATGAAGCTTAGACTAAGTTAAGGTGGTTAGACACGCGATTTTGTATACTCTAGAAAAGTTGTAGTAGAAAAATCATAATTAATTATTTACTTGGAAAAAATTACAAAAAAATATGTGTCACATCTGGACATGAGTCTACTACTTATATCTATAATCTTGTAAAAAAATATTATCATTTGATTGTGTTTAAGGTGGTCAGACATACACCTACTTCTTATCTTTTTTCCTGAAATTTTCATACTATTGCAATGAAATTTAAAATTTTTACCATATAGAATAATTTTTTTTCAAAAAAGGGCTAGTATCTTAGAAACTACATTCAATTTTATATATATTCTATTCTTACATATTTTTGATATAGCATTGATAACTTGTTCAAATTTTTATGTGAATTTGTCTAACCCTGATTTTCTAAATTTTCATTGCCACTTAAGGACCTGTTTGGCATACCATGATCCTGCACATACCCTGGTGAAGAACAATCTATCATTCAACCTAGGTGAGTTGAAACTCATTAAACTGAGCAAAAACATGGAAAGAATCCGGGCATCTAAGGGTAAAAGCACAATAATCTGTCACCCCTAAGGACAACTCCGGGTGCTCATTTCTTGTTATACTCGGTCGAGTAAGACTCGGCCGAGTCCCACATGTCCGAGTTGACGTGGGTGCCACGCAGTGCTGAGTGGCGCCTACGTGGCCTGGGAGTCTCGGTCAAGAGCTACTCGGCCGAGTATGCGAAGCGTTTTAAAAACCCAAAAACAG
>MU225649.1:2995380-3005835 GCA_018584345.1 Thuja plicata | reverse complement strand
TTCTAGTCTTGTCTTCATTTTGTATTTCTCATATTCAAATCTCTTCCACTGGACTGGTGTTGTAACATCAATATTATCAAATTGTAAAGGAAATTTATGTAAATTTCTACAATCATTGCATTCATTTATATACATTGGACATTGAATTCATCAAAGTCTTCTGACTTATCACATAGAATGGATTTCACAAATTCTATTGTACTTCCAAGAACCATATCTAGATTAAGTACTGCCATAACATTTTTATATGATTGCAAATATAAGTGAAACTCAACATGATTTCGACAACAACATGTTTCACGAACCTTATTTATGTGCACAAAGCAAGGACGCAACATCTCAAATATTCTCTGACCTATTTTCACATTTGAAAATTCTTGTTTGAATGTTTCAAATAGTTCACTTTGTGTAGTATCAACAAAATGTTTTGGCTGTGAAATCTTCATATCGATCTCGTCATATTTAATCTGTATAGTGTCCCTTCTATTGGAAGAAACACGAGAGTGGTTGGTCCAAAATTTAATGACTTGAATTCTTACATCTTTAGAAATTTTTTCTTTTTGAGGAACTCTACAAATCTGTACCCAATTCTTTTCAATGTTCATATCCAACACATTTATCTTCCTAATATAACTCTGAACAGTTCTTCGAGATACGTTGAGTAAATCAGAAACTGCTCAAACTTGATTTCTGTGTGTCAATATCTTATAGGTAATCATAGTCATCAACGCTCTTCTAGCAGTATTTGAATCAGATCCTCCATGATCTGTCCTATTAACAACATTCAATGCATCTTGCAAATTTTCAATTATTGTTTCTTTTACTTGACCTCCTTGTCCAATTTTCCTATTATCAACACCTAACAACTCCAAAACCAGAGTCATTTCTCTTTTCCAGAATAACTTTGCAAACAATTGTGCTTTTCCCACCAAAGTTTTACCCTCAAAATATTCTTTCCACATGTTTTTCACATGAAATTTAATAGTGCTGTCAGATATCAGGTGCTCCGGTGCAATTTGACTGATAAGTGATTCCTCATTCATCTCCATCAAATTTTGCATTGTAGGATAAATACATATACCTCGACTACTACCAATGTCCTCCCCTAGTTGAGTTGCACCTTCTTCAACATCGATAGGTTCTTCTTCAACATTGACCGGTTTCTCTTCGGTAAGTTTCATATGACCTTTCATTTGGTCATTCCTTTTATGATCATATTTCCTTGTTCTAATCCTTTTATTTCCCATTGCTCAAATAGAAGCAAAAAATTTATTTTTCTTTTAGAATCCTTCTTTATTAAAAAACTTGCAAAGTCACACTCCTCCGGTCACAAAATGCCTTTTTCAATTTCTCAAAAAACTTTATATATTCCGAAATAAGGATTCAATTTCGCAATTGATATTTGTTATTTTTAAAAACAACTTTTATATATACCTTTCAATTTGAAAGGGTGGGTCACCCACGTGACCGCTTGTGGGTGGACGACCACTTAGGTAAACTCGACTGAGTCACCCTCAGTCGAGTTATACTCAGCCAAGTCATCCTAGGTGGCATGCCATGTTGGCAACCAAACCTCCAAAAACACACCAAATCAATAAGTTGGCACTTCTGCTGGTTTTTTCTCTACTGAAACTAAACAATGTCAAAAAAATAAAAGTACCCTTTTCTAGATCTCAGAACTACGATTCTTGACATATATTTTTTATATTGTTTCGACTACATAACATTGAACAAATTTGTTAAAAATTGCATGTAGGTTATTAAAGCTTTTGGAAGTTGTTGATTCGGATAATATGAAAAAAATACTAAATCAATTCAGCAAATTTTTAAAATTATAGATAACATTAGAGAAGAGAGTCCTCTTCAATAATATGTAATTTATTTGGTTTTTGGTATAGTTTTGATAGGGGAAAAATGGCGGGAGACAAAAATGGTTGATTTCAACTAAGTTCGACTTTGAATACTTACAACAGGAAAAGATACATCAAAAACACTTCTTTATTTTTTTTGGCACTAGCTATACATGTCATCTAAAACATAGTATGAAATTGGAGGAAAAACTAATGTTTTACTTATAATGATTTGGCGGGAAGTAAACTCCCTGATTTATAGTATTTTTCACGAAATGAAAAAAGACCTTAAAATTTCAAAAACCATATTAATTTTGGTTCAATTTTTTTAAAAAAATTTATAGGCATATAATTCAACCTATTTCACACATTTCATCAGTTTACATCATCTTCAAATTCTCAACAGAAATGTGAATTTTATGCCCTTGAAGTTTTATAGTTTTGGTGTTGTTGTCCTTTTCCTTTGTAAAAGGGTGACAAATTATTGTGCTTTTACCCCTAAGAACAATCCGTGTAAGTTCGGTTCACTCTTGGTTTGCTTATTCTTTTATGTTCAAAAGTTTTTTCCTTCAAAAGGCACAATTGTATGAAAGAAGGATAGGCCTATAGTTTATCAAATCAATGAGTTTATAGCAGAATTGGGAGATGATTTTGAAAGCATCATGGATGCTTACTTTGAGAGTTTCAAAGAGAAAATGTAGAACATATTCAGGATTCCCAAACAATTAGTAGAAGACTATAAGGATGATATATGTTTCCTAGTTGACTGTGATAGAGTGCACATCCAAGCAATCAAACCTAGGGTTGCATGGGTGAAACCTCTTAAATATGAGGTTAACATTGATGAGACTAGAGATATTATTGAGGATCTTATTAATGAGCATGTTGATCCTAAAGAAGCATATTTTTGTACTTATGAAGAAGCCAAGGGAAGAATAACATTGGAAATTGAGATTCCCAAAATCTTGAAGAGAGGAAGAAAAAGAATTGAGAAGTTTGAAAAGAAATTCGGCAAGTCTTCTGACTCTCGTCTTTCGATCACTAAAGGCAAAGAGGATGACATAAAGGAAGAAGAAGAAGAACTTGAGAAAGAAGAGGAAGAGGTAGAAGAAGATCCTCCTAAGAAGAAGAGGCTAGCCCCTAAGAAAAAACCAAAGGCCTCTACCCTTGCCTTCACTGCAAACAAACCCAGGAGATCCAGAAGAAAACTGATATTGCCTAAAGAAGATGATGAAGAGGAAGAATCTGTTACATTCAAGAAGCCACCATTTACCTTTGAGAAAAAGGTTGAACAATTTAAGGAAGGTAGTGGTATGTCACATCTCAGATCACTTAAGTATGCTTCCAGAACCAAGGATGAGAAGAAGTTAGTTGAGGATGCATTAGTAGAGAAGATGGAAAATGGAAGTATGATCCATCTGAATTGAAAAGCCAAATGACTGAAGACCTTCTTAAGGCAATCACCATTCACTGGAACAATGCAGGTCAAATTGAAAGGGACATCAGAAAACAAACCTTGAAGCAAGTCATGCCTACATTGACTGATAAAGAGGTAAAAGGTGCTATGTCTAAGTATGAGAGTAGACATACTCCAAGGTTTAGAACCTTTCAAGTTTTGGGCAATAAAATAGAAGATGTTGTACACACCGTAACTAGGTTGTGGAAGTCCATTTTTGATGACAAGGGAGACAAGTAAGATGATAAGATAGAGGAACCAAGTACATACCCTTATGTACAGATCAAAGATGAAGAACTACCTGAGGTACAGACCGTTGAGGAATATGATGTAGAGAAAATAGCAGTGGCAGTGATGGCATCCCTGCCCCAATAACCTAGTCTGTTTGTCTTATCTCCGAGCAAGGAAAAGACCATAGAGTCTACATCAGGTTTAGTAGGAACTGAGCATCAGGCTCCACCTACTACTGGGCAAAGCTATACCAAGTCACATCAAGACATTGTGAATCTTCAACAGTTGGTACTGATTCTATAGTTGGTGCAATGACAGTTAACAACCTACTTCAACTAAACACTGAGGATAAGGATGATGATGGAAAAGGTAAGTAAATCTTTCCTTCACCTAATCCCAAGGTCAAGGGTAAAGAAAAGGAAATAATTACTGATGAAGTTGACCTTGAGGAAGACATTGTGATTCCTAATTGGGATCTTTCTAGACTAACAACTGAGTAGATGGACATCCTTGGGGAGCTATGGAAGAAAAGAGCAAAACAACAAAAGCTTCGAGCTGAGAAGAAAAGGAACAAAGTGCTAGAGGACATCATAGGTATATTCCTTGATACACTAGAGATTGAATTCAATGAAAAAGACTCTATAATGGACCAAATTGTTGACATAGTTCACAAGTTTAACCATGATCTAAGTGGTCAGGAGAAATTGTTGCAGAAGGCAGAGAGAAAATTTGAGAATAAGGTTCTAGAGAATGTTGTAGGTAAGATTGCAAGAGATCAAGTGAAGCTATACACTATTATCATCTCTCTAGAAACCACTGTGAATAATTTTGTAGCATTGTTTGTAAAGTTGAGCGACACATCAAATTTCACCATGGAAATAAAGATTAAGCGGACAAAGATTGACAATGATTTGAAGGCAAGTGCAAGCCAGTTGGCACTTGATCCTAGTTCAAGTTCAACACATTTTGTTAAGATCAGGTATCTGACTGATCTGCAGGAAGAGCTACTAAGGGAAGAAGGAAGAATAAGGGAATCTCTATCGGAAATTCAAATCCAACTCATGCCTCATATGGATGTCATGTAAAAACATATTGCTCATGCAAAGACACTCATCCATGATAACATTTTTTTAGTTGTTGAGCTTATGATGGAGTTGTCTGCAAAAATTCAGATTGAGTTGCACATCCTGAAGGTGTTGCAAGACACTTGGGACAAGGCTTTGTCTCAAATTTTGAAGGTACATAGTGATTTCCTTTCACATTTTGGTATTACCTTGTAGATATGCATTTTTGGCATTTGTGTCAAAAACAAGGGGGAAAGATAGCATATATGTATACAAAGGAAAATATAGAGTATATTAGAGGATATATGAGGAAATAAATGTAAAGAGAAAAGGAAGATATATATAGTAGAGTTACAAAAACAATTTTGAAAAATAAAAAAATAGATTCAGTTACAACTGAGTTGCAGAGCAGTAGTCAAAACTGAGCTAGAACCCAAGCACATGGTAAGGAGGAGTTTTGACTTATCAGTTTGTTTGATTGGAGTTTTTGGTATGATAAGTGTTTTCGTCACTAATGCCAAAGGGGGAGATTATAGACCTTATAGAAAGACATATTGTCAATTAGTGCCAAAACACTTAGTCATTCATATGGTTACAGTGTTGACTGAGCCAGCAGCTTGCAGTGTCAACCTAGCAGTTAGTTCCAAGCATGTCTATCGAGTCACCAGTGTTAACCAAGTTGCATACCATCTCTGAGTGATCATTGTGGACCGAGCACCTAGTGTCAACCGATTTCTAGAGTTTCCAAGTTCACTGTGTCACTCGAGTGTCAATATATCACTCAAGTGGATTACTGGACTCGAGTATCTGCATTCAGCTGACTTGGTGAATATTGTTTGATACTATTTAATATGATAGTAGCTGACTTATGAAGGTATTTGATTTCGATAGGTATATATGTAAGACACTTTGTTTATCCAAATATCATTAATCATTACAACAACATTGAATACATGTATGGATGTGAATATAAAGAGGCAGATTGATTAGAAGGCTACAACAGTATAAAGGAACAACAAAGACTCATCTATCACATTCAGGTGATCAGTACTACATCAAAGGATCTTATTCAACAAATCAGAGTTGCATAAAAGATCATTCACTGATTCATCCTAACAGGTGCATCAGCCAAATCATTTAACAAGGTGGACCTAACAGTCCTTCACAAATCTCCTAACATAGTGCATACTTAACTGTATTGTATAAATCCTTTCAAAAGGTGGACCTAATAGTCCTTATTTCTCCTAACAGGGCAGACCATTAGAAGTGGTCAATTATAAGCCTTAACCGGCCAACTTTATTACTGTAGTTCTAAAGCTTGTGGGTATCACCCCCACCCCAGTTTTACTTTCTATTTGGAAGGTTTCTGGGTCACCATATCTTGTGTCAAGTGCTATGAATGTTTATTTCTTTTATTTTCCATGCATTCAATTAGATTAGACAATCTAAAAAAGGATAAAAGTGAAGAAGTTTTATTGGTTCCTGATTCACCCCCCGCTCTTAGTCACCTAGCCTACAATATATTTCCAATAGTGAGGTCCTTAGCACCAAGATAGAACAATGTTGCAATCATTAATGAAGAGATCAAAGATTTGTCTATTCTTGAGTATGACCAGCTTGTTGGATCTCTCATCTCACATGAGGAGATATTGGAATAAACCTCTATAAATCCTAATGAGAAGGCATTATCCTCTCAATTGCAAATTTCAAAGAAAAAAGGTGCAAGCAATAGCTCTAAAAGTTGTGAGGGCCAAGGAAGAAGCCGGATTCATAATTCTTTAAGAGAAAGAAGAGGTGATCAAGGAGGAAGAGGTAGAGGCAGATTCAATAAAAGGAACATTCAATGCTACCATTGTAAAAGGTATGGTCATTTTGAGAAATATTGCATATTGAAATTAGGTAATAACAATTAAAATGCGAATTATTCTCAACAAAGTCAAGAGCCTTCCTCAAGTAATTTACTTTTATCTTTTGGAAAAGTTGAAAATGATGTCAATGATGTTTGGTATTTGGATTCAGGGTGTTCTAACCTCATATCTAGCAATAAAGAGTTGTTTTTCAAGCTTGATGAAGGTTTTAAATCCAAGATTACACTTCAGAATGACAAAACATTGGAGGTTACGTCAAAAGGAGCTATAGATGTCCATACAAAGAAAGGTATGAAAAGTATTCAAGCTAATTTTTATACTCTGAAGTTGAAGCACAATTTATTAAGTGTTGAGTAGCTATGTGAAAATAATTATAGAGTGGTATTTGAAAATAAGAAATGTACTATCTATGATTAGAATCAGAGAAATGGAGTGGTCACAATAGTTCCCATAACAACATATAGGATGTTACCATTGAAGTTTGGTTAACATAGAAATCAACTTGTCAATATGGCTTATGAGGACAAAAATTGGTTGTGACACCTCAAGTATGGACATTTGAATTTTAATAGATTGAATTTTTGTATGTATAAAAATCTTTGGTCTTAGCTTTTCTAAGGTTGAAGAGAAAAATGATATTTGTGAAATATGTGTAAAAAGAAACCATGCAAGGGAGACATTTCAAAAAGGAAATACATGGAGGGACTATCACTCACTTTTGCTTGTTCATTCAGATATATGTGGTCCTATGAAAACCAAGAGTTTGGGTAAGTTATCATATTTTATCATGTTTGCAGATGATTACTCACAAATGTGTTGGGTGTATTTTTTGAAGGCCAAGCATGAATCCTATCATACATTCAAGAGGTTTAAATCCCTTGTGGAGAATGAAAAGGGTTTGAAATCAAATGTGTAAGGATAAATCATGGAGGAGAATATTGTTGAAGAAATTTTCAAAGTTATTGTGAGATGAATGCCATTAGAACGCAACTCACCACTACTTACACACCTCAGAAGAATGAGGTGGTTGAATGGAATAATTGTATAGTGTGGAAATGGAAAGGAACATGTTACAAACCAAGGGTTTGAGCAACTCTTATTGGGGAGATGTGATTTGCTACAACTATATACATTCTCAATAGGAGTCCTACAAGTACACTTGACAATATCACTCCTTATGAAGCATGGTATGAGGAAAGGACCAATGTTAATCATTTCAAAGTTTTGGGTTGTTTACCATGTATCCATGTACCTAATAAACAAAGACAAATTTATATGCAAAAAGTGAATCACACATTTTTGTTGGTTATAGTGAGGAAATTAAAGAAAATAAATTATATAGTCCCCTCACTAATAAGCTTATTATTTCAAGAGATGTAATTTTTTATGAAGGGGGTGTTTATGGTCATCAAAAGGCCATGTTGAGGAACCAAAATTTGTTTTGCATGATGTTATTATTGATGATATTGATCATGAGCATCCCACTAATATTTCTGTTTCAGTGATACAAATCCAGCAAGAATCCCTTCATCTAGTTCTTCAAGTGCTACAAATCCACCAAGAAAGCCTTCATATAGATCTTAAAGTCCAAGTGAAACTCAAACTTCAACTCCAATTTCTACAAGAAAGGTGAGAAGGTTAAGTGATTTTAACAAAGGTGTACAAATCAAGCACATGAAAAAATTCAAGAGGTGAGATAATTAATTTTTTTTTATTTACCAAGGCTGATTTTGAACCATCATGTTTTGAAGAGGCGTGTACTAATGAGTTTTGGATGCAATAAATGTAAGAATAGATGTATTTAATTTGTAGGGATGACACATGGGAGCTTAGCGATCTTCCACGTGACAATAAAAATATTGGCACCAAATGGGTGTATAAGACAATGTTTAACAGTGATGGGAGTGTTGAAAGACATAAGACAAGGTTACTTGACAATGGCTTCACACAAAAATATGGCATTTATTATGAAGAGACAATTGCACCAGTAGAAAGGTAAGAGACTATTAGAATCTTGATTTCATTGGCAGATCAAAATAATAGGAGCATACATCATATGGACATGAAAAGTGCCTTCTTGAATGGGTACTTAAAAGATGTATATGTGGAATAGCCACAAGGTTTTGAAGTTTAATGAAAATAGCATCATGTCTATAGGTTGAAGAAGGCTCTGTATGGCCTCAAGAAAGCACCAAGAGCATGGTATGAAAAGATTGATGGCTACTTTCAAGAGAATGTCTTCAAGAGAAGTAAAAGTTAACCTACCCTTTACTACAAATAAGGAGGTAATGATATACTTATCATAAGTTTGAATGTTGATGATCTATTGTATATGATTAGTAGTTCTGATATGAAAGATGAATTTAAAGTTGTAATGATAAATGAATTTGAGATGAAAGATCTAGGTCTCATGAAATGTTTTTTAAGAGTGGATGTTTATCAAATTAAGGATGAGATTTTGATTTTTCAAACAAAGTATCCAAAGGATATGTTGAAGAAATTTGATATGATTGAATGTAATACATCCTCCACTCCAAGTTCTCATGCAGTTGTGTTGTGTAGAGATGATGGTGTTGAAATAGTTTATGAGACAACTTATAGAAGTATTTTTGGGAGTTTGATGTTTCTAACCCACACAAGGTCTGATATTTCATTTTCACTTTCACTTGTTTTAAGGTACATGACAAATCCATCATAAATACACATGAAGGTAGCCATGATAATTTTGAGGTGTGTGAAAGGAACTCTAAATTTTGATATTCATTACAACCCTTCTAAAAGTTTCAATCTTGTTGGCTTTAGTGATTCAAATTGGAGAGGTGTTTTGGATGACTATAAGTCAAATTGTTTTTCTTTTGGTTTTGGTTTGGTTACATGGAGCTCAAAAAAGAA
Organism: Thuja plicata; assembly: GCA_018584345.1. NCBI lineage: Eukaryota > Viridiplantae > Streptophyta > Pinopsida > Cupressales > Cupressaceae > Thuja > Thuja plicata. The sequence goes on along the minus strand of MU225649.1, from coordinate 2,996,474 downwards.
AAGCATTTTTCCCTCTCATCCACTGAAGAAGAGTATGTAGTAATCACTTCAACAAGTACATAAGCTCTTTGTATTATAATTTTTAAAAGGAATTATAGAGAAGAAAGTTTAGCCTACAATGATATTTTGTGGCAATGTGAGTGTCATCAAGTTAGCAAAGAATCTGGTTCATCATAGTAGAACCAAATATTATGAACTGAAGTATCATTTTGAATGTGATTTAGTGCAAAAGAAGGAAGTGAAATCAAAATATATCAACACACAATATAAACTAGTAGATATCTTCACCAAAGCGGTTGCAAAAGATCAATTTTTGGTACTTTAAGATCAAATTGTTAGTCCTCTCAGCATCACGAGGGAGTATGTAGACAATTAATACTTTGATAATAAAAGATCTAGTATTTACAATTTCATTCTACCATGCACCTTAAATCAACATTTTAAAACAACTAGTTTTCATTAGCAATGAATAATTTTTTTAACAGTTAGTTCTACATGCATCGATGCATGAGATGCATTAGTTTTCTTTAGTTTCCACCATAATCTTCATATAATGATTGACAATTCCAAGAATTCAAAAAATATTGTAGCACTGAACTATAGTGTTTCCTACATATTTTTTAGGATAGTACTGTTAGAATACTTCATAGATAACTGAAAGGGGGGGGGTGAATAAGTTATCTGCAACTTTAAATATTTTGTACTTATTAATCCAGATTGATACAAAGTAAATACACATTCGGATAACACATTACACAACACATCAATTTGGTTACGGGGAAACCAAATGGTAAAAACCCCGGTGGGAATTATTACCCACAAAGAACTATACTATTTATAGTAATCCCTGTTAAAAGATTCTTCAACCCTGTTAGGAGTTGTACAATATAATGCAGTAGTATATTTGACCTGGTTAAGGGTCAGACCCTGTTAGGAGTCTTTTACATGTAACCCTATTAGGGGTGGAGGACTCACTGTCCAAGTGGTGAAGGCTACAACCTTCTGGTTATTTGATACACACTATATCAACAAGATGAACTGCTGTTTGTGACACTGCTTGTCTGATCAGTTCCTTTTATGCGCCGATGCTTTAA
>MU225649.1:2943544-2989318 GCA_018584345.1 Thuja plicata | reverse complement strand
ATTGTCCTGCAAAAATATGGGATTAAAATTAGAGTTGTATTACCTCCATTAAAATTAGTTTGATGTTCATTTTTATAGGTATGTTAAATTGTTCTAGTATTATTTGATTTGGTAATTTATTTATCTCCACTATTTGGTTTATTATTTTTTTCTCACAGTTATTTTAGTAGTGTGCTTGGTTTCAAAATTTCACATCTATATGAGAATTGTTGAATAGTTTAATTTTTTGAGCATGTCTGCTACTCTTCCTTTCCTTCAATAATAACACTATTCTTTATTTAATATACAAATGTGCATTCTACGTTTTCTAATTCCTATAAATTTGAGGGATTCCTACCAATGGACTCGATAGAGGTGGGGGCATCAGAACCCCTACCAAATGCTCTTACTTCAAAGTCATCCTTGAGGGTAAAGATTCCTTATTATTCTAAAGAAAATAGAGCTCAAGAAAGGACAAGGACACAATCTCCCCACTATGACCTTAATTCCTTGTTTTATAAATAAGCCTTCAATTCTTATGTTGAGAAGTTTGTTGGGTTCAAATCTTCTTCAATGAGAACTACAGATTCATATAAGGTGATCTTCAAGATGTCCAAGTCGAATGAAGGTTTAGAAATGCAAGTTTTGGATGATATACTGAATGTTGCAATGGAAGTTTTGGATCTTTTCCTTGTTGGTAAATTTTTCACCTATAAGTCTAACGTTCACCAAGTAAATGAATGGGTTAGTGACATTTGGAATGTGAAAGTAATTTTCAATGGGTAACTGCACAAAGATGAGGGACCAGAAAGATGACACTCATCTTTTTGGTACCCCAAAAAGCATAGGGTGTTTGCCATATAAGGCACACACCATATATGGTGAATTCCATATGGCTTGGTATGTCAAGCCTAAGGTTTGGAGATACCAAGCCTATATGACACACACCATACCAAAAATACATTATAAATTCAAAAAATAAACCCTAAACGACCATTTTGACTTGCAGTTGCAACTTGGAGGTGAAGAGCAATGTTTTAGAAGGGTGTGCACCATTTCTTGAGAATTTTTTTGTCTATTGATGTGTCTGGTCGTCTCCTACCAAGACATTAAGGAGGTTGAGGAGGTCAAGGAGGTGAGTCATTTTACATTTTTAATGTCTTTTTTTGTTAAAATATATGTTTAATTAAGGTTTTAAATTAAGTTTTGTTTATATTTTTAGCAAATGTAAATCCACCTCAAGAAAATCCTGAGCCACCTCCTCATGAAGAAGTTCATGAAGAAGCTAATGAATAAAATGAACCTCAACCTCCTCCATCAATCGAAAGACATTCATTGGAAACACACCAAAATCTTTTAAATCAAATAGAGAACAATACAAATCATTTAGAGTATTTGATTGGCAGGCCAAAATAATCTATTAGAATAAAGCCTCAAAGGGCATCACTTGCCAATTCATTGGAATCAATTTTGACCCACATAGGCACTGCTAGTGGGTAACTATATGTATGGTCAAACAAAAGAGTTGATAAAAAACAATACTTTACAAACAAATTATCATGGGAGGAATTAAAAAAGAAAAAATATAAACAAAAGTGACATTTGCAAGCTCTTTATAGATCCTAAAATGAATGAATCTCTTGATCCTAGTTGTAGGAGGTTTCCCATTCATTGGTGTCACCATGAAGGAATTAAAAATAAATTCTGTGATATATGGTAGATATTTTTTGATAGCCCTCCTTGTAATAATCAATAGGTTTCATTGTATTTTTTGAGGAAACTCTATTGTGAGTTTGTCCTCAATGAGGTCCATTTTTTTTTTTTTTTTAGAATGTCAGGGTAGAGGTGGGGTTTCATCACTCGATAGACTGAGGGAACATCATGAAAACACAATGTGACCCTAACATAGTCGGGAGGCCCATATTCAAACCACATGTCGAGCACGTTAGTATTCCATGCGTTGTGAAGGAACATATTGAGGTGGACACACTAGGCACAATTAGTGGACTCCCTTAGAATCTCATATAGTGTGAACCAGTCCTTCAGTATAGAGTGAGAGGGGTGAGTATTTGAGGGTCTATCTTTGGCAGTCATGTGGAGCCATATGCACATACGGTGGTGATGATGGTGAATAGGAAGCTAATGCTAGATTGATGACTGATGAATTTCTCAATGCAATATTTGGCATTGATACAGAGGTAATTATTTGCAAGCTTATTTAATTTATTTGATTATATTTAATTAATAAATGAATAAATAACTAAATTAGTATCTAATGATTATCATCAAAATCCAGGGTCAACGTGTATGTGGCAGTGGCAATGTTCCCTTGGCTCCCTTTTTCATAACATTATCGAGTCCACAAGTATGTATCTAATAAAGAATTATAATTATTACATGTGAGTAGTATGTAATTATATGAATGGTTGTGGTGCAGAGCACCCTAGGGTTTTGCTCAAAACCCTAGCCCCAGCATTTTTGATAACAGTTTTGATAACGGTCTTCTAACAGGCCAGTTATGTTTCATCTAGTCGCAGAGTCGCAAAGGCCAGCAGAGAGCAGAAAGTAATGAATCGCACACTCGCGAGCTAGTTAACAGTTAAATTCCTTAGTGAGCGAGTGTGCGACGAGAAGCTCATCGCTCAGTCGCGAGGTGATTTGACAGTTAGGACGTGAGGGTCGTGACAACGCGATGAGGAGGTATCACAGACTCGTGAGCAGATTGACGGTTAGTGGAAGACGGTCGTGACAAGGTGACACTAGATCATCGCGCAGTCGGCGGTCTATCGGTAGTCAGCCTGACAACAGTGCGACCATGCGATGACAGTCTATCGCGCAGTCGCAAAACAGACAGTTAAGTTTTTGAAGTGTGCGAGTGAGCGACGAGGAGGCATCGCTAACTCGCAGAAGAATAATCAACTCGGTTTCAAATAGTGCGATAGCGCGACGAGCATTGTATCACTCAGTCACAAAGCAAAAGTCAGCTCAGAGAAAAGCATAGTGGGTACGCGACGAGTGCTCATCGCTCGGTCGCAGATGAATCGTCAGCTCGAGTTGAAGAGGTGCAAATGCGCGACCATAGTGCTGCGCAAGGTCGGGAAGGAAATGACCGTTCAGGTTGAAGTGCAGCGAGTGCGCGACTTGAGCTCATCGCTCAGTCGCAGCGACATGGTCAGCTCGGTTCACAGAGTGGCAAGTGCGCGACTAGAGCTCATCGCTCAGTCGCAAAGAACATGTCAGTTTAATGCCAAGCAGTGCGGGAGTGCAAATTAACATGGCATCACTCAGTTGTCGAGTAAATGTCAAGTTAGGAAAAGACATAGCGGGCGTGCGACGAGCATGTTATCGCTCAGTCGCAGATCAAGACATGAAGAGTGATTTTCACTCGCAACTATGCAATGAACGACAAACAGTAAAATGATGCAACATGCTGACATGTCAACAGGAGAAGGCATTGAAAAGTCTTAACCACCAAAACAGAAAAAGGAATGACACGGATGAAAAGAGCTATCCACAGTGTCGACCATGCAGACAATGTGATGACAGTTTGCAGAAGAAAATGAAGAACAGAGAACAGCTGGAATTCTCAGATCGAAAGGTAACCACCAGGATTGCAAAATCCAGGAGAAGCCAAAGATAAAAAAGAGGAGGAGAATCTATAGAAAGGTTGTTGTTGTTGTCATTGATAGTTAGTTAGTGACAGAGAATTGTTGTTCTTGACAGAGTAGTCTAGCAGAGAATATTGTAATCTTCTGTACTCTAATAAAGAGAAGTTTTCTGTATTTTGTGTGTTTCTTGTTTTGATCAGACTTCTGTAAAGTAGGATTTTGTTCCTGTTAAGTCTCATGGATGCTTCTTGACTCTGATAATCTTTTCTATGGATTGTGATAGTCAAGAAGCATCCTTCATGTTCATTATGATTGTTGTTGTATTTTTGTTGAACCAGAAGCTAGTTAAGATTTCAGACAAGTCCTAGGCGAGCCAATGGTCTGGCTAGAGAACTTGTAGAAGATATAGATAAGAAGTAGGAAGGTGCATGACTGTAGTGATTCAGTCATGAAGAGTAAGAGACGGTGAAGAGTAAAGCATTTCGGTGGGTAGGGAACCTAGGAGAGAGGGAATAGAGAAGTCCTTCTGGTTAGGGTCTGAGAGTAGCCCTAAGAGACTCAAGAGTGAGTCCAGAGAGTCCTGAAATTAATAGGATTCAAGGTGAGATTCCTAGGATAGAGTAGGAACCTCTGAGAGTTAGGTGACCTCCCCATCAGGTTGTCTCATAACTCACTATGCATGTGCATTAGTTTACTACTAGACCCTCGAAATTCACACCACACAGTAAAGGATGTTGTGGCACTTTCACAGAGCTATGTTTATTTGCAAGTTCATTTAATTTACTTGATTATATTTAATTAATTTAAATAAATGAATAAATAAATTACTATAATAATTATCATCAAAATTCTTAGTCAAAATATTCATGGTAGTGGCAGTGTTCCTTCGCCCCCCTTTGCCATGACATCATCGATTCCACAGGTATATATCTAATAAAGAATTATAATTATTACACATGAGTAGTACATAATTATATGAATGGTTCTCTCATACCTCACAATGCATGTGCATTAGTTTACTATTGTACCCTCAACGTTAACACCACATAATGAAGGATGTTGTGGAACTTTCATGGAGGTATCATTTATTCATTAGTGGTGTTGTAAAAAAATATAGCTATTTGTGATATCTACATAAAACTCTTGTTTCATTTTCACTTGTTGATAGAGGATACTCCTCCTCATGTTCATGACTTACTATATCATGGTGTTGTTGCAGCTGTAGCGAGTTTTGAAGTGTTGATCGAGGCATGAAAGAGATTACTTAATTTATTTGGTTTTTTAATGGTTATATATAAAAAAAATTAATGATTCATGTATGTATTTAAATTATTATTTTGATTGTTATTTTAGGGGCTTGTAACCCTGAATCATCAGTGTGCCCCTCCCGTGGATGAACACATCGAATATTTGTTAGCTGTAAGTGAATATTTTTTTTATGTCATCCGATAATTTATTTTTGATGTATATTAGTTATTGATGTTTATACTTGTGATTTTATCAGCTGGAGCTCTAGAGGAGTCCAGAGAGGAGAATGAGTGAGCACACTCAAAAGACTCCAGCATCTAGTACATCTCCATCCACCCGACATTTGAAGGAAGCTTAGGATTTGTTTTTTTCCCTTGTGGGAAATGACTAGATTAGGGACATATATTGTATGCCTATATAGAATTTACGGACATATTCTTTATATTGTATATGTGACATTCTACATCCATTTGGCTTTCAAGAAGCCTGTTTGACTATATTGGATATATTCTATATATGACATTATTGAATATATATATTTGGCTTCATTCCCTACGAGTATTTATAGCTCATTTTTTATGTATGCAATTCATGTCTCATGTGTATTGACGTATACTACTTCATGTTTATGTGGATGTCTTATGCTTTGTAGATTTCTCATGCCTTACATATATTTATGCTTGCATGTATCTATGCATATTGTCAATTACTATATGATTCATTATTTATGGAAACATGTATGTTTCATTCCATACAACTTTAGTTCCACTACTTTTAGCTCAATTGGTTTATGTAGAAGGTGATGATGTACATCAATATATGAGCATCTAACATAATATACTATTATTTTTTGTTAAAATAATGGTTGGACAATCTTGTGGCTGATCTAGTTTCGTAGTATTCATTGAAGACTCAATGATTTTTAACATGCCTTTGATGAATCAAAATTTTTATCTTCTATGGAGACACAACCATAATTATGGAGATGCCTTTGATGAATTATTATTTTTATCTTCTATGAATCATACCGTCCTTCGTAATGGCCATTAAATATTTGTTTCATATTTTTATTTACTTTCTTCCATATATGATCATCATTATTTTTAACTTTATAACACGTGACAGTGATTGCATCTATAAAATATTGAATGTCCCTCTATAAAATAATGAATATCTTTTCTCTGGATAGTGCATACATAGTGAAGGACAACCTCATATCAATGGAGAAAAAAAATATCTACCAGAATAATGATTGCAAAAAATAGTCATTTATTCGATAAAATCAATGAAACTTCATGCTTGAATAATGAATGAATATGCTTAGACAATAAATGCTTATCAAAAAGGCCCCCATTTTAATAGTTGAACTAATAAAGTGAACCCCACTTTTAAGAATAAATTTAATAAAAATTTGAATCATCAATGGCATGAAATTAACCTTTAAAACATGAGGCTTTAGACCAACTAGGACCTAGGTAGATTATTTTTACCTAGAGTAGAAAAATATGTAACATGCACCTTAAGGGACGCACCAGTACAATGTGGTTTAGAATGTTTAAATGAGTTGTGAAGCCGAATGAGGTTGTTCCTAGCATTTACTCTCTCAACCAGAGGTGTTGGCATAGATGTCATAATGAGCCATTTCAAAGATACACAATGTTTCAACTTTCAACTGAGCAACATTAAAAGATTTGGCAAGAACCGAGATGTGGTCGCCAGTTTTGAATGGGGTCAATATAATGAAAGTGAGAGAGGTTTTATGGGTTTTGGTAACATTATCCCATAGCATCAAACAGATTATTGATATGTTGCACGAGATTTAAAAAATGCTCTATCAAAGTTTGACAATTTTTGTACTCTATGCACCTTAAGGGGTGCACTGGTACGGTGTGGTACGGAAAGTTCAAGCGAGTTGAAAAGTAGAATGAGGTTATTCCTAGAATTTACTCTCCCAACCAAAGGTTTTTCTGCAAATGGTTTGAGGCCACAATGTGTCATTTCAAAAATATGCAATGTCGTAACTTTAAACCGAGGCACATTGCAAGATTTGGCAACGATCGAGATTGGGTCACCAATTTCAAATGGGATCGAATATCCCAAAAGTGAGAGAGTATTTTGTGGGAATAGATATCATGATTATATAACATCAAACAAATCATTGATGCATTTCATGATCTTTGAGAAATTCTTTTTCAAATTTTGATAATTTTTCACTCTATGCACCTTATGGGATGTACCGATACGACATGGTTTGGAATGTTCGAGTGAGTTGTGAAGCCAAATGAGATTTTTCCTAACATTAACCCACCTAAATCAAGGTGTTTGCACATATGGTTTGAGAGCATGACAAGTTGTTTCAAAGATACGCAATGTTGCAACTTTCAACTAAGCGACAACAAGATTTGGCAAGAACCAAGATGTGGTCATCACTTTTGAATGGGTTTGAATATCATGAAAGTGAGAGATTATTTTGTGAGAATCAACAACATGAACCCATAGCATCAAATAGATCATTGATACATTGTGCAAGCTCTGAGAAATGCTTTGTCAAAGTTTGATGATTTTTGCACTATGTGCACCTTAAGGGATGCACCAGTCCAGAGTGGTTTGGAACCGTCAAGCAGTTGAGGAGAACAACGAGGTTGTTAATGAACTATAATTGATCGAATGAATAAAGATGATAAGTTGATGATCATTGAACTGCAAAAGTGAATGAATGACATTAAATCAGTTAATGTATTGTATTTTTATTGATGTCAACTTGATAAGGTTTGATTGTTCATACACATAAAATCATAACCTTGAAGATCTAAAGAGACAAAGTTTATGTGGCCAGTAAAACATAAAAAGTCAGTATACACCGAGTGATAGTGAACCCTGAGCTGTTCATAGTATATACCAAGCACAGTAGTAACCGAGAAAGTGTTACTAAGAAAGTGTATACCGAGCACCGCAGTAAACTAGAGTTGATGACCAAGCATAACTGAAGATAATTACTGAGCTTAACTGGAGTTAAAGAATGACAAAATTGCTTAGCTAGCAGAGCTACAATTTAGAGATTGACTGATTGATTGCTTTATTTTTAATGATCAGTTAAACCAAAGCATGAAAAAATATTTAAAGTGTTTTTTATTCACAGAGATTTATGAAATAAAACTAAAGGAAAGCTTTACTGGATAAAGCAATGTATGGCAAGTTTTATGGATCAAGAAGAGATCTACAAAAAAAACAAGGAGATTGAGAGGCTAATCATGTATATATAAAGAGACAAGGAATTCATTATAAATAAAAGGAATGCCGAGTATAATTTGTGTGAAGATAGAACTATTCATGTAGATCTGATCATACAGGCTGAAGAATAGAGCCAAGGAATTCTGCAGACACCGAGCAATAGAGGACAAAGCATTCACCGAGAAAAAGAAAGAAAGAAAGAAAAGGAACTTAAGTGTATATTGATAAAAGAGGTATTATAGAACTAACAATAGATTTGAATATTTTCAAATAAAATTTGTATTTTGAACAGATCGTTTACTGTATCAGTTTAACCATTGATTCAGAAAATCTCTTAATCGAGTGAGATTTAATAGTCCTTATTGTATTGATATACTCAAGAGTATCAAAAGGTTTTCTTGTTGACAACAAAGTGAGTTCTAGGTCAAAAGACAAGCTGTTGGTTTTAAATACTCTAACAATTTCACACTTAACAATGTTTATTGTAACCTTTAACAAGGTTGGCTCTTCACCGAGCTCACTTCAAAAGAGTGAAATTATTTTGGGTTACCGGTCCCAGGTGGTTTTTCCCATATTTGGTTTCCACGTTTAAATCTGTGTCAAATGTGTATATGGTTCATTGCATTGATATTTTTCTTTACACATTATTGAAACTAGATTGGTCGGTTAACACTAAGCTTATTTGCTACTATTCAGTAAAGTCTAAAAAAGATAAACATTATATCTTACCGAGAAGTTTATATTTGTTGAAAGTTATTTATGGCATACATCTTGTTGAAATTGGATTGTAAGCTAATTAGAGGTTATTATATTTGAAAGATAAGTTTTTGGTTAAATTTTTGGAATTATTATTAAGGCCACTGATTTAGCCCCCCCCCTCTCAGTTATTCTAACAATTGGTATCAGAGCTTTGGTGCTTGGAAGAAAATTTTAGAGGGACTTAAGCTAAAGATCACAAGATGAGTAAAAGGGATGTGCCTAAGTTGAAAAAGGACAAATTTGCATCATGGAAAAGCAAGATAAGACTTCATCTATCTGGTATTGGAAATGATGTTACAAAACACTTGGATACTGAATATGTTGCACCTACTGGACCTATGATTGTTGATCAATTGAGAGATAAACATGAACACAATTCTATGATGATAAAAATTGCTTCTTCACTAGCCAATTTTGAATTTGAAGATGTGAAATCATGCACCTCTGCAAAGAAAATGTGTGACAAACTCAAGCTATTACATGGAGGAGATACCAATGTGCTGAGAGCTAAAGTTGAAAGCCTAAGAGGAAATTTTGATGACCTGAGAATGAAAGAAGGAGAGAACATCACTCAGTACAGTGATAGAATCAAAGAATTTGTTATTAATGCTATCCGTGGAGTAGGAGGAGTACTTGAGGAATAAATAGTTGAGTAAAATTATAAGAACCTTACGGCCTATTTATGCTATTAGAATATCTGCAATTCAAGAAATGAGAGCAGTAGAAAATAAAAATGTTACTCTTGATAGTTTGATTGGTAGACTTATTTCATTTGGGATGAACAACTATGACAATAGTGTCTTACCTACTATTGAGTCTACATTCAATTCTTCTCTAAAAATAAGAAAATCTAGTAACAAACACACTATGAGAAATGATATTGACAGTGATAGTGATGAAAAAGAACTTGATGACCTTGAAGCACTAATGGCTAGAAGATTACATAGAGGTAAAGGAAGATATAAAGGTAAATTACCATTGGTATGTTTTAATTGCAAATAAATTGGACATTTTGCTGCTAAATGCCCTAACAAGAGAAAGGATGAAAGAAAAAATTATAGATCTTATAAAAAGAAGTATGACAGAAGTGATGAGCGAGACTATAGAAGCAACCGACACTCTGACAGAAGAGATAACTGAGATTACAAGGACAAAGGCAAGAAGGCTTGTTACCTGGTTGAGAACAAAACTAAAAATTGTGACACTGATTCTGATGAAGATATTGAGGTAGTATTTGTTTCTATGAAGGATGATTCAGACGAAGAAGAAAGGTATGTTGAAACAACACTCATATCTAAAGTTAGCAAAAATGATGTTTGTATTATTCATAGTGACTATACTCATCACATGACTGGAGATAAAGAAAATTTTGAAACTTTTGAATATTATAATGGTGGATTAGTTAGGATGGGTAATGACTCACCTTGCCCAATTGAAGGAAAAGGTACCATCATGTTGAATAATCTGATCAGATGTAAAAATGCATATTGGGTGAAAGGACTTAACTATAATCTGTTGAGTGTTTCATAGTTGAACAACATAGGACATGGAGTTGCATTTGAGAACAAAAAGGCAATGATCTATAATAGAAAATGAAAGTTGATTGGTACTTTTGAACAAACAAAATGTAATCTATTCTATCTTGATAATATTGAGACCACTTGTTTATTGGCTATAAATGAAGACGTTTGGTTGTGGCATAAAAGGTTATGTCATGTGAATTTTGACAACATGGTTAAGATAAGTAAGAAAAGAAAAGTAAGAGGCTTATCGAGTATTTCAGAGCTCGACCTGTTAGAATAAATTAGAGGGGGCTGAATCAGTGACCTCAAAAATATTCCAATAAATCAACGCAAAAACTTAGTACCACAATTATAAGCATCTAGTTATATTCAATCCTACAAGATGTATGCCTTGAAATAATCTTATCAAATAACTACTTCTCAGAGTTCACTGTTAAACCTTATTCTTAATCTTTACCGATTAGCAGTCTATCATTTACCAAAATACAGTAAATAACTTAGTGTTTACTGATCAATCCTATTTTAGTAATGTGTAAAGAAAAACATCAAAGAAATGACTCACAAACATATTTGACACATGTATTTTTAACGTGGAAACCTTGTTAAGGGTAAAATCACTTGAGACCGGTAACCCAAAATTTTCACTCTTCTAAAGTGATCTCGGTGAAGAGCCAACCCTGTTAAAGGTTACAAACACATTGTTAAGTGTGACCTTGTTAGAGCATTTATCACTAATAGTTAATCACTTGATATCTAGAATTTCACTATGCTCTCTTCATGAATTAACCTTTTGATACTCCTTGGGATGTATCTCAATATATAAAGGATTGTTAGATCCTGCTTGGTTAAGAGAATTTCTAAATCAATGGTTAAACTGAAACAATATATGATATGCTCATATAAATAACTTAATATTGCATATGTTCAGATCTATTGTAAGCTTGTAATACCTTTCTGATCATTGTTTCCTTTCAATACCTTCGCTCCACTTCTTTCTGCTTGGTGATGATGTGCTTCTCTCTTGCTCGGTGTCTGCAAAAATATTTAGCTCTATTCTTCAACTTGTTTGATCAGGTCTGAATGAAGACTTATTTCTTCATCAATTTCTCTTCAGCATCATCTTCTCTATTCACTCCCCTAATTCATAATGAATTATCTTGTCTCTTTATAGACACAATTTCACCGTTTCTAAGTCCTTGACTTTCTTGTTCTTGGGGTGATCTGCAATTCTTGCCTTTCTTGCTTTAAAGTTTTACTTTAGTTTTATCTCATAGATTTCTCTTTGACAACTGGAATAAAAAATCTTTAGAACTCTCACTTATCTCTGGCTTTTAAATTGTCGATGAAAACAATGTAATCAACCAGTTAACTCCATCTTTAGCTCTTGCCAGCTAAGTCTTTTGTCATTTCTAAACTTTAGTTTTTTCGGTGTTTAACTCCTTGTTAGCTTGATCATGAGTTTAGTTGTCCTTGGGCATCTTTGTCCATCGGGGTTATCTTTCTATCGGGTAACACTGTAAATTTTCTCTCAGTTTTCTTTATCCGTCGGGGTGCACTGTCCATCAGTGTTTTTTTTCACTTAGTGCATACTAAAATTTTATGAATTACTGATAGCATAACCTTTATCTCTTTGGTTCTTTAAAGTCTTTGACACTATGTATATAACCAATTATATTATATCAAGTTGACATCAATGACAATACAATACATTAACTGATTTAATGTTTTGCATTAACTTTCTATAGCTTTGTGATCACCAACAAGTAACATCTTCAAGCATTCAATCACTTATAGAACATCAATCTCTCCCTTTGGAATTGATGGAAACACACTACATTTCTACTAATATAATATGAAATATATCAGTTTTAGTTCATCAATCTACCAAACTTATTGTTCTATAACCAATACAAATATTTGGCTCTCAGTAAGCTCTTCTAGCTTAGATTTGAATCTTGCAGAGTAATTTCTTCAAAATTTATTCCCTTAAATGGATAGATGTAGTAGCTTTTGATTTTTTCTCCTTTCTAATGTTGTCTCTCCCTTTGACTGTTCCTCTCCTTGATCATCTCTCTTTCCTTTGATAGCAATAGATATGCTCTCTCTTGTAGGTTATCTCTTCCTTAGGACACTTCTCTCCCTTTGGATAGTCATGATGGATATTTCATATGTAATTTATCCCTTTGGATATTCTCTCCCTTACAGGTTACATCTCTCAAGTCATCTCTCCCTTTGACAACAATGCCAAAATTATATCCTTTCTCCTTTTTATAATATACTCCTTGAATTTCCTTATCCATCAGCAATACAATGACTCTGGTGTTCGGTGTAGATAAGTACCTTTCTATGTACTGATGTATCTTTGCATTCCATCTATTTGATTACATCAACATGAATGATCTTCTAATTTTTTGTAGGATGATGCAACCTCCTAGTTAGCTTAGTGACCAATAGACAAGGGTCAAACCCCTAGTCTCTTTCTCAGGTACTCAAATGTATCTTAAGGCAATGTATTTGTGAATATGTCAGCTAATTGTTCCTTGGATTGAATGCATTCTAGCATCAACTCCTTCTCTTTTACTTTTTCTCTTAAGTAATGATACTTGATAGCAATATGCTTAGTCTTAGCATGCATGACAAGATTATTTGATATGTTTATTGTACTTGTATTATCACAATAGATAATCACGGGTTTAAGAATTTTCATATTCATACCTTCCAATAGTTTTTTGATCCATGTAATATTAGAGAAATTTGCAGCAGCACCCACATATTTTTCTTCTATAATAGATTGTGGGATGCATCCTTGCTTCTTACTAATCCATATGACAAGTTTGTCACCCATGAAGAATGCTGCTCCAGCTGTGCTCTTCCTGTTATCTAAGTTTCTATCCCAATCAACATCTATATAGACTTGAAGCTCAAATTTACCTTCTCTTTTATACCATAAGCCATAGTCTTCGGTACTCTTTAGATATCTCAAAATTCTCTTGATAACAGTCATGTGTGACTCCTTAGGATTAGCAAAGAATCTTGCAACTATTCCAACTGCATGTGCTATATCTGGTCTAGTATGAACAACATAAATTAGTTTGCTGATCATGGATCTATATAGGGTCTGATTTGCCTCATTTGAATTATCTTCCTTTGTTAGCTTACATCCGGTTTCCATAGGTGTTCCAACTGGCTTGGAGTCTTCCATCTTGAATATCTTTACCACTTCCTTGATGTATTTGGATTATGTGATATATATGCCTACATCTTGTTGAAGAATATGTAGACCAAGAAATAATTTGATCTCCCCAAACATTGACATCTCAGACTCTTTGCTCATTTCATTAGAAAAATATTTACATAACATATCATTACCCCCAAATATGATATCATCAACAAATATTTCAGCAATCAAAATGTTATCATCAATGTCTTCTTTTAAATACAGATTGTTATTTTCGCTTGTTCTTACAAATCCAATGCTTATGATATAGGAGTGAATTTTTTCATACCAGGCTCTAGGTGCTTGTTTCAAACCATACAAGGCTTTGTGTATTCTAAAAACATGTTTCTCTTGTTAGGATCGACAAACCCTTCTTGTTATTCAATGTATACCTCTTCTCCTAGTATTGCATTTAGGAATGCATAGTTGACATCTATTTGGTATACCTTGAATCCTTTGAATGCAACATAAGCAAGTAAAATTCTTACTCCTTTTAGTCTAGCAACAGGTGCAAAGTTTTCTCCATAATCAATACCTTCTTGTGTATACCCCTTGCATACTAACCTTGCTTTGTTCCTTGTGACTTCTTCATTCTCATTCATCTTGTTTTTGAACATCCATTTGCTACCGATGACATTCTTGTCATCTGGTCTGGGTAATAATGTCCATGTTCTTTTCTTCTCAATCTATTCTATCTCTTCATTCATAGCACTAGCCCATTCTTCCTTTTCAAGTGCAGTATTAAAAGATTTAGGTTCAAAATCACAAATTAAACATCTAGTGTTCAGTGACTTACTTCTTATTCTCATTCCATCCTTCTTGTCTCTATGATTTGGTTCTATGGATGGTGTCTTCTGACATACTTGGAAAGTATCGATTCAGCTCTTTGTTCATCATTTTTATTATCATCTTGACCTTCATTCTGATCTCCATCACTTAGAACATCATTTTGAGCAATTTCCTGATTTTTGGTATTTGCAGCTTGATGCTCAAGTGCAATGTTTTGTTGCTTGGAGTGATACACTGTTTCTTGGGTAGAGTGTGATTTCTTCATTGTAAACAAACATGTTGTATTTTTTTGGTTCTTTTTTTCTTTCCCCATCATTTTTCTCTGCATATTCATCTATTCTGACATTTGCACTTTCAATGATTTTGTTAGAGGACTTTTTAAGACATTTATAAGTCGTGCTTTTGGTGGAATACCCTAGAAAGATTCCTTCTTCACTTTTGGAGTCAAGCTTTCCATTTCTATCATCTTTCAAAATATAACATTGACTTCCAAAAAATCTAAAGTAACTTACATTGGGTGTATCCATACCATAGCTCATAGGGTGTCTTTTTGGTGTCTTTCTTCAATTAAACTTACTGACAGCTTCCCTTTAGAATGTTTGAGTGATGCCTTTCTCAATCATCACTGTTCTTGCAAAATCAACAATGGATCTGTTTCTTCTTTCAGCAATCCCATTTTGTTGCGGTGTTCTTGGTGTAGAAACCTGTCTTTTAATTCCATGCTCATTGAAAAAGTTAGTGAATTCATCAAAAAAAAATTCTCCTCCTCTATCTGATCTTAATCATTTTAGTTCCTTACCACTTTGTTTTTCTACAATAGCTTTGTACCATTTAAACATCTTGAATGCTTCTGATTTTTCATTTAAGAACATAACTATCATCATTATAGAGTAATCATCAACAAATAAAATGAAATATCTATCACCATAGTAACTCTTTGTTCTCATGGGTCCACATAGATCAGTATGGACTAATTCAAGAATAGCATTAGATGTATGGGTTTTTATCTTGAAACTAGGCTTTTTCATTTTACCTTTTTGACAATTCTTACACATGATATGGTCATGCTTTGACATGCTCGGTAAGCCTCTTACTTTCCTTTTATTGCTTATCTTAATCATGTTGTAAAAATTCACATGGCATAGTCTCTTATGCCACAACCATATGTCTTTGTTTCTAGCCATTGAAAAAGTGGTGTTAATATCATCAAGATAGAATAGGTTACCTTTTGTCTGTTCACCAGTTTCGATCAACCTTCTTGATTCATTAAAGATCTTTGTCTTTTTGTTCTCAAATGCAACTCGGTGACCTATGTTATTCAGTTGTAAAACAATCAATATATTATAGTTAATTTCTTTTACCCAGTATGCATTTTCACATCTGATCAAATTATTTAACATTATGGTTCCTTTACCTTCAACTAGACAAGGTGAGTCATTACCCATTCTTACTGATCCACCATTATAATACTCAAAATTTTCAAACTTTTGTCTATCACCAGTCATATGGTGAGTGCAACCACAATCTATAATCCAAACATCATTCTTAATAACCTTAGATATGAGTGCATTCTCAACATACCTTTCCTCTTCGTCTGAATCATCCTTCATGGCTACAAATACCATCTCAATATCTTCATCAGATTCGGTGTCAGTATCTCCAGCTTTGTTCTTAGCCAGGTAACAAGCTTTCTTCCCTTTGTCCTTGTAGTCTCGGGTATCTCTTCTATCAGATTGTTAGTTTCTTCGGTAATCTCTGTTATCACCTCTATCAAACTTCTTTTCATATGATCTGTCATCTTTTCTTTTGTTGGGACATCTAGTAGCAAAGTGTCCAATCTCTTTACAATTAAAACAAACAAGTGGTAATTTACCTTTGTATCTACCTTTGTCTCCCTGCAATCTTCTAGCCATTAGTGCTTCAATCTCATCAAGATCTTGGTCATCACTATCACTTTCACGATCATTTCTCATAGTGTGTTTATGACTTGACTTACTTATTTTCAAAGAATATTTGAATGCAGTCTCAATAGATAGTAAGACACTGTTGTCAAAGTTATTCAACTCAAATGAAATAAGTCTACCAACCAATCTATCTAGAGTGACATTATTATTTGCTACTGCTCTTATTTCTTGTATAGCATATACTCTAATAGAATATACAGGTAGTAAGTTTCTTAGGATTTTACTTACCACTGTTTCTTCTTCAAGTACACCTCCAACTCCTTGGATAACATTGACTACCTCTTTGACTCTACAGCTGTACTGAGTGATATTTTCTCCTTATTTCATCCTTAGGTCATCAAATTTACCTCTTAGGATTTCTAAATTAGCTCTTAGTACATTAGCATCTCCTCCATGTACCAGCTTCAATTTGTCCCACATTTTCTTTGCAGAGGTGTAGGTTTTGACATCTTCAAATTCAACATTGGAGAGTGAGGAAGCAAGTTCTATCATCATAGAATTTTTCTCATACTTTTCTCTCAATTGATCAAGTGTGTGAGGACCTATAGGAAACATATATTTAGTATCCAAGTATTGAGTAACATCATTTCCAATACCTGATAGGCGGAGTCTTATCCTGGTTTGCCATGATGCAAAGTTGTCTTTGTTCAACTTGGGCACATCTCATTTTCTCATCTTGTGATCTTTAGCTTAGGTCTTGAAACCTTCCTTCTAAGCACACAAGCTCTGATACCACTTGTTAGAATAATTGAGAGGGGAGGGGGGTGAATCAGTGGCCTCAAAAATATTCCAATAAATCAACCCAAAAACTTGGTACCACAATTATAAGCCTCTAGTTATCTTCAGTCCTACAAGATGTATTCCTTGAAATAATCTTATCAAATAACTACTGCTTGAAGTTCAGTGTTAAACCTTATTCTTATTCTTTACCGATTAGTAGTCTATCATTTACCAAAATATAGTAAATAACTTAGTGTTTACCGATCAATCCTATTTTAGTAATGTGTAAAGAAAAACATCAAAGCAATGACTCATAAACACATTTGACACATGGGTTTTTAAGGGGGAAACCCTATTAAGGGAAAAATCACTTGGGACCAGTAACCCAAAATTTTCACTCTTCTAAAGTGAGCTCAACGAAGATCTAACCCTATTAAAGGTTACAAACACACTGTTAAGTGTGACCTTGTTAGAGGATTTATCACTAACAGTTAATCACTTGATATCTGGCATTTCACTATGCTATCTTCATGAACTAACCTTTTGATACTCCTTGGGATGTATCTCAATATATAAAGGATTGTTAGATCCTACTTGGTTAAGAGACTTTCTGAATCAATGGTTAAATTGAAATAGTATATTATCTATTCATATAAACAACTTAATCTTGTAGATGTTTAGATCTATTGTAAGCTCATAATACCTTTCTGATCAATGTTCCTTTCAATAAATTTTCTCCACTTATTTATGCTTGGTGATGTTGTACTTCTCTGTTGCTTGATGTCCATAGAAATCTCTAGCTCTATTCTTTAGCTTGTTTGATCAGGTCTAAATGAAGAAATCTTTCTTCATTAGTTTCTCTTCAGAATCCTCTTCTCTATTCACTCCCTTAATTCATAATGAATTAGCTTGTCTCTTTATAGACATGATTTCAACGTTTCTAAGTCCTTGAATTTCATGTTCTTGGCGTGATGTGCAATTCTTTCCTTTCTTTCTTTAAAGTTTTACTTTAGTTTTATCCCGTAGATTTCTCTTTGACAACTGGAATAAAACATCTTTAAAACTTTCGCTTATCTCTTGATTTTAACTTGTTAATGAAAACAATATAATCCACCAGTTAACTCCATCTTTATCTCTTGCCAGCTAAGTCTTTTGTCATTTTTGAACTTCAGTTATTTTTGGTGTTTAACTCCTTGTTAGCTCATCCTTGACTTCAGTTTTCCTCAGGAATCTCTGTCCACTGGGGTTGTCTATCCGTCGGGGTTATGTTATGTGCAAGAGTTGTCAAACAAAAAAAATGAAAAATTCTAGTTTCAAGAGAAAAACCTACACATCTAATTCTATTCTAGAGTTAGTCCATACTAAATTATGTGGACTAATGAGAACAAATAGCAATTATGGTGATAGATACTTTATTCTATTTGTTGATGACTATTATAGGATGATGACTGTCATGTTCTTAAAAGAGAAATTTGAAGCATTTAAGATGTTCAAATCGTATAAAGATAAAGTTAAAAAACAAAGTGGAAAAGAAATGAGATGTTTAAGATCAGATAGAGGAGGAGAATTTATTTCTAATGAATTCACTAACTTTTGTAATGATCATGGGATTACAAGACAAATTTCTGCACTAAGAACACCATGGAAAAATGGGATTGCTGAAAGGAGGAATAGATCAATTGTTGATTGTGCCAGAACACTGATGATTGAAAAAGGCATTGCACAAACATTCTGGAGAGAAGCTGTAAGTATTGTTGTCTATACACTGAACTGAGTTCAATTAAAGAAAGACACAAATAAGACACCTTATGAGCTATGGTATGGATACACACCAAATGTGAGTTACTTTAGGATTTTTGGAAGTCAATTTTATATACTGAAAGATGATATAAATGGGAAATTTGATTCTAAAAGTGATGAAGGGATATTTCTAGGATATTCTACTAAAAGCAAAGCTTATAAATGTCTGAACAAATCTTCTAACAAAATCATTGAGATTGCAAATGTCAAAGTAGATGAATTTGCTGAGAAAAATGATGAGGAAAGAAGAAAGGAACCTGAAGATTACAATAGATTTGACTCTATTGAAGAACATGGCACCTTTTTCTAGTGACGGAACAATGCAACCGAGCAACAGGTTGCACACATCGAGAATCAGGAAAATGCTCACAATGTTGAACCGAGAAATGAAGATCAAAGTGAAGATCAAAATGAAGAACAAAGATATGAACATGTACTTGCTAAATATGTCAGAATCCACCATCCATAGGACCAAATCATTGGGGAAAAAAGAGAAGGAATGAGAACAAGAAGTAAGTCACTTAACACTAGATGTTTGATTTGTGATTTTGAGCCTAAATCTGTTAATGCTATACTTGAGAATCAAGAATGGGTTAGTGCAATGAATGAAGAGATTGAACAGATTGAGAAAAATAAAACATGGACATTAGTACCTAGACTGAGTGACAAAAATTTCATTGGCACCAAATGGATTTTCAGAAACAAACTGAATGAGAATGGAGAAGTCGTAAGGAATAAAGCAAGATTGGTATGCACAAGAATAAGGTATTGATTATGGAGAAACCTTTGCACCCGTTTCTAGACTAGAAGGAGTAAAAATTATAATTTCTTCAGCTATTTTTAAAGGATGAACAAAGTATGCCAAATGGATGTTAAATCTACATTTCTGAATGGAATACTAGAAGAGGAGGTATACATTGAACCTGAAGGGTTTGTTTATCCTAACAAGAGGAACATGGTTTGTAAACCACACAAAGCCTTGTATGAATTAAAACAAGCACTGAGAGCGTGGTATGAAATACTTCACTCTTATCTCATTAGTATTGGATTTGTCAGAACAAGTGATAATGGTAATTTGTATTTGAAAGGAGATATTGATGATAAGACTTTGACTAATGAGATATTTATTTATGATATCATATTTGGAGGTAATGATATTCTATGCAAGTCATTTGCTGAAGAAATGAGAAAAGAATTTAAAATGTCAATGTTTGAAGAGATCAAATTTTTTCATGGTCTACAGATTCCACAACAAGATGAAGGCATCTACATCACACAATCCAAATACATCAAAGAAGTTCTAAAGATATTCAAGATGGAGGACTCAAAATGATTTGGAACACCTATGGCAACCAGATGCAAATTTACAAAGGAAGACAAGACAACTAAGGTAAATCAGACCTTATACACATCTATGATTGGTTAACTAATGTATGTTGTACATACTAGACCTAATATAGTAGATGCATTTGGTATAGTTGCAAGATTCTCTACTAATCCTAAGGAATCACACATGACTATTGTTATAAGAATTTTGAGATATCTGAAGAATACAAAAGACTATAGTTTGTGGTACAATAAAGAAGGAAAATTTGAGCTATAAGTTTATACTGATGCTGATTGGGCTGGAAACATAGATGATAGAAAGAGCACTACAGGAGGAGCATTCTTTATGGGTGAGAGACTTGTCACATGGATAAGAAAAAAGAAATAATGCATATCTCAATCAACTATAGAAGAAAAATATGTAGTTGCTGCTGCAAATTGCTCTAACATTGCATGGATCAAGCAATTACTGAATGGTATGAATGAGGAAATTCTTGACCTAGTTATTATCTATTTTGATAATATGAGTGCTATTAAAATTTCAAAGAACCCTGTGATGCATGCTAAGACAAAGCACATAGCTATTAAGTATCATTACTTGAGGGAAAAAGTACAAGATAAATAGGTGATACTGGAATATGTACAATCCAAAGAACAACTAGCAAACATATCCAGAAAACCATTTCCAAAAGATACATTTGAATACTTGAGGAATAAACTAGGGGTTCATCCCTTGTCTACTAGTCTCTAATCTAACTTGGAGGCTGCATCAGCCTACACGTTATCAGAAGATTAATCATGTTGATGCAAGCTGAGATATGGGTTGCAATGACATATCATTCCACTAAAGGGAGAGAAATCTTCAAAGGGAGAAAAAGATTGTTGGCTACTACAGAGCTGAAATTATTTTTGGCATTTCTGTCAAAGGGAGATAAATATTCAATAAAATATCTATCAGAGAAAGAAGATTATACAAAACAAAGAGAGAGAAAGATTCAATGAAATAACCATCCATCAAAGGGAGAGAATTGGAAAGAGTTAATACTACATATCTATCCAAAAAAGGGAGAAGAGATTCTACAAGTAAGGAAGAGACAAAACTACTACACCTATCCATTGAAAGGGAATGCAGAAAGGGAGAGCACACAATAGAATCAAATCTAAGATAGAAGAGCTTACCAAGATTCTGATATTTGAATTGATTATAGAACAATAAGTTTAGTATGATATGGAATATTTTATACTGCATATTTCATAGTATGTTGCCATAAATGCCAAAGGGAGAGATTGATGAACTATAACTGATTAAATGATTAAAGATGATAAGTTGATGATCACCGAGATGCAAAATTGAATGCAAGACATTAAATCAGTTAATGTATTGTGTTTTCATTGATTTCAACTTGATATGGTTTGATTATTCATACACATAAAATCATAACCTTGCAGATCTAAAGAGACAAGTTTTATGTGGCCGGTAAAATATAAAAAGTTTGTATACACCGAGTGATAGTGAACCTCAAGCAATTCTCAGTGTATACTGAGCACAGTAGTAATCGAGCAAGTGTTATCGAGAAAGTGTATACCGAGCACCGCAGTAAACCAGAGTTGATGGCCGAGCATAACTGAAGATTGTGACCGAGCTTAACTAGAGTTAAAGAATGACAAAATTTCTCAGCTGGCAAAGCTACAATTTAGGGATTGACTGATTGATTGCTTTATTTTTGACGCTTAGTTAAACTAAATCATGAAAGAAGATTTAAAGTGTGTTTTATTCATAGAGATTTAAGGAATAAAACTAAAGGAGAGCTTTACGAGATAAAGCAACACATGGAAAGTTTTATGGATCAAGAAGAGATCTATAACAAAAACAAGGATATTGAGCAGCTAATCATGCATTTATAAAGAGACAAGGAATTAATTATGAAGAAGAGGAACACTAAGTATAATTTATGTGAAGATAGAACTCTTCATGCAGATCTAATCATACATGCTGAAGAACAGAGCCAAGGAATTATGCAGACACTGAGAAAAAGAGGACAGAGCATTCACCAAGCAGAAGAAAGAAAGAAAGAAAAGGAACATAAGTGTATATTGAACAGAGAGGTATTATAGAACTAACAATAGATCTGAATATTTGCAAGTCAAATTTGTATTTTGAACAGATCATTTATTGTATCAGTTTAACCATTGATTCATAAAATCTCTTAACCGAGTGAGATTTAACAGTCCTTATTATATTGAGATACTCAAGAGTATCAAAAGGTTTTCTTGTTGACAGCATAGTGAGTGCTAGGTCAAAAGACAAACTATTGGTTTTAAATCCTCTAACAAGGTCACACTTAACAGTGTGTATTGTAACCTTTAACAGGGTTGGCTCTTCACCGAGCTTACTTTAGAAGAGTTAATTATTTTGGGTTACCAGTCCCAGGTGGTTTTTCCCATATTGGGTTTCCACAATAAAATCTATATGTCAAATGTGTAAATGTTCATTGCATTGATATTTTTCTTTCCACATTATTGAAACTTGATTGGTCAGTTAACACTAAGCTTATTTGCTGCTTTTTGATAAAGTCTAGAAAATATAAACAATATATATTACCGACCAATTTATATTTTTTGAAAGTTATTTATGGCATATATCTTGTTGAAATTGGATAGTAAGATAACTACAGGGTATTATATTTGAGAGATAAGTTTTTGGTTGAATTTTTGGAATTATTATTAAGGCCACTGATTCACACCCCCCCACCCCCTCTTAGTTATTCTAAGAGTTGTTCCTATGGTTTACCTACCCAACCTGAGTTATTGGCATATATGTTTTGAGGCCATAATAAGACATTTTAATTATATGTACAGTTTCAAATTTCAACTAAGGTGCATTGCAAGATTTTGCAACGACTGAGATTGGGTTACCAATTTTAAACAGGGTCAAATATCCCAAAAGTGAGAGAGGCATTTGTGGGCAGTGGAAACACAATCTTGTAGCACATGATGGATGGTTAATATGTCTCATGAGCTTTGAGAAATGGCTCAGAAAAGTTTAACATTTTTTGCACTTTATGCATTTTAAGGGTCACACTGATTTAGAGTGGTTTAGAACATTCAAGCAAATTGGGGAACCAAATTATGTTTTTCCTAATGTTTACCAGCCCAATTAAATTTTTTGGCATGAATTAATTAAGGTCACGGTGAATCATTTTAAATACATGCACAGTTGCAAATTTCAACTCAGGCACATTACAAGATTTTGTAATGATTGAGATTGGGTTGTCAATTTTGAAGGGGTCAAATCTCCCAAAAGTGAGAGAGGCGTTTGTGGGAAGTGGAAACATTATCATATATCACCTCATAGATTGTTGATATTTCACATGGGGTCCAAGAAATGGCTCAATAAATTTTGAAAAATTTTACACTCTGTGCACTTTAAGGGACATACCCATCTAGAGGGGTATGGAACGTTCGAGCGAGTTGGGGAGTCAAACAAGGTTGTTCCTAGGGTTTACCTTCCCAACCAAAGTTTTTGGTGCAGCTAGTTTGAGGTCACGGATAGCCATTTTAAAGATACATGTAGTTGTATCTTTTAATTGAGGCACATTGCAAGATTTGGCAATGACTGAGATTGGGTCGCCAATTTTGAATGGGGTCAAATCTCCAAAAAGTGAGAGATACTTTTTGGGAAGTGGAAACACAATTTTGTAGCAGCTAATAGATCATTGATATGTTGCATGAGCTTCAAGAAAATATCCTGGAAAATTATGACAATTTTTGCACTCTATGCACCTCAAGGGTTGTACCAGTCTGGAGTGGTTTAGAATGTTCCACCGAGTTGGGGAGCCAAACAAGATTTTTCCTATGGTTTACCCACCCAACTAGATTTTTTTGTGTAGATGGTTTGAGGCCATGATGAGCTATCTCAAATATACACATAGTTGCAACTTTCAATTGAGGCACATTGCAAGATTTGGCAACGACAGAGATTTGGTCATCAATTTTGAACAGGGTTGAATATCCCAAAAGTGGGAGAGGATTTTGTGGTAAGCATAAATATGATCTCATAGAACCTAATAGATCATTGATACATTGCACAAGATACAAGAAATGGTGTGAAAAGTTTTGATAATCTTTGCACTCTGTGCACCTTAAGGGTCACACTGGTTCAAAGTGGTCTGAAACGTTTGAGTGATTTGGGGAGATGAACAAGGTTGTTCTTAGGTTTTACTAACCCAACTAGAGATATTGGCATAGATTATTTGAGGCCACGATGATTTATTTTAAAGGTACACATAGTTACAATTTTCAACTGAAATACATTGCAAGATTTGGTAATGATCGAGATTGGAGTCAAATCTCCCAAAAGAGAGATTTTTTATGGGAAGTGGAAACATGATCCTAAATCTCTTGATAGATTATTAATACATCATAGGAGCTCCAAGAAATAGCTCAGAAAAGGTTGACAATTTTTTCACTTTATGCACCTTAAAGGTCGCATCGGTCCAGAGTGGTTTGGAATATTGGAGTGAGTTGGGGAGAAAAATGGGTTGATCCTAGGGTTTACTCACTCAACCAGATCTATTGTATGGATTTTTCATGGCCACAATAATTTTTTTCAAAGATGCACATAGTTGCAACTTTTAACTGAGGCAGATTGCAAGATTTGGCAACAACTGAAATTGGGTCACCAATTTTGAACGAGGTTGAATCTCCCAAAAGTGAGAGGATTTTATGAGAAGTGGAAACATGATACCATAGAACATAATATATTTTTTATACATCATACAAGATCTGAGAAATAGCCCAACAAAATTTGATAATTTTTTGCACTCTGTGCAACTTAAAGGACACACCGGTCTAGAGTTGTCTGGAACATTTGAGTGAGTCAGGGAGCCAAAAAATATTTTTTTATAGGGTTTACCTTCCCAACCAAATATTTTGGAAAAAAATGTTTGATTCCATGATGAGTCATTTTAAAGATACACAACTGGAACTTTCAACCAAGGCACATTGCAAGATTTGGCAATGACCGAGATTGGGTCGCTAATTTTGAACGAGGCCGAATCTCCAAAGAGTGAGAGGATTTTGTGGGAAGTGGTAAAAAAATATTGTAGCACCTAATAGATAATTTATATGTTTCACAAGCTCCTAGAAATGGCCTGACAATTTTTGCACTACTCTATGCACCTTAAGGGTCACATAAGTCTGGAGTGCTCCGGAATGCTCAAGAGATTTGAAGAAAAGAATTAGGTTCTTCCTGGGGTTTACCAATAGAACTAGAGCTATTGGCATAGATGGTTTAAGGCCATGATGATCTATTTCAAATATACACACAGTTGTAACTTTTAACTAAGGCACATTGCAAGATTTAGCAACGACCAAAATTGCGTTGTAATTTCGATGGGGTCAAATCTCCCAAAAGTGAGAGATAATTTTGTTGGAAGTGGTAACATGATCTCTTATCACCTAACATATTTTTGATACATTGTACGAGCTCTAATAAATAACCTAACAATGGTTGACAAATTTTTCACTCTATGCACCTTAAGGGTTGCACCGGTTTGGAGTGGTCTAGAATGTTTGAGCGAGTTGGAGAGATGAACGAGGTTGTTCCTAGGGTTTACTCACCCAACCATAGCTATTGGTGTAGAAAATTTGAGGCCATGATGAGATATTTGAAAGATATGAACATTTGCAACTTTTAACAAAAGCACATTGCAAGATTTGGAAATGCCCAAGTTTGGTTCACCAATTTTGAACATGGTTGAATCTCCCAAAAGTGAGAAGATTTTATGGGAAGTAGAAATGAAATCCTAAAGCTCCTTATGGACTATTTATACATCACACAAGTTCCAAGAAATGACTCAACAAAGTTTGACAATTTTTTCACCCTATGCACATTAAGGGTCGCACCAGTTCGGAGTGGTCTGGAACATTCGAGCGAGTTGGGGGGAGAAAAAGGTTGTTACTAGGCTTTACCCACTCAATAAAAGATATTAGTATAGATGGTTCATGGCCACAAGAATTTCTTTAAAAGATACGCATAGTTGCAACTTTAACCTGAGGCACATTGCAAGATTTGGAAACAATCAAGATTGGGTCGCCAATTTTGAACAAGGTTGAAACTCCCAAAAGTGAGATACTTTTGTGGGAAGAAGAAACAAAATCTTGTAGAACTTTATGGATCATTGATACGTCACATGAGCTCCAAGAAATGGCCCGACAAAGTTTGACAATTTTTGCACTCCATGCACCTCAAGGGTTGCACCAGTCTGAAGTGGTTCAAAATGTACAAGCGAGTTGGGGAGTCAAACAAGTTTTTTATTTTGGTTTACCTACCTAATTGGAGTTGTTGGCATATACGGTTCATGGCCAGAATGATTTGTTTCAAATATGCAAGATTTGGTAATGATCAAGATTGGGTTGCCAATTTTCAATGGGATCGAATCTCCCAAAAGTGAGAGAGGCTTTTGTGGGTATAGACAACATGATCCTATAAAATCTAATGAATCATTGATACATTGAATGAGATCGGAGAAACAAACCAACAATTTGATAATTTTTGCACTCTATGCACCTTAAGGATTGCATCACTCTGGAATGTTCGAGCGAGTTGGGGAGATGAGATAGGTTATTTCTAGGGTTTACTCTCCCAAAAAGAGTTTTTTGCATAGACGGTTCATGGAAAAAATGATTATTTTCAAAGATACATGCAGTTGTAACTTTCAACTAAGGCACATTACAAGATTTGTCAATGACCAAGATTGGGTCGCCAATTTCAAACGGGGTCAAATCTTCCAAAAGTGAGAGAGGCTTTTGTGGGATGTAGAAATACAATCGAGTAGAACCTAATGAATTTTTGAAATTTTAGATGAGTTTTGAGAAATGGCTTGACAAATTTTGACAAATTTTGCACTCTATGCACATTAAAGGTCGCACTAGTACGGAGTGGTTTGTAACATTCAAGTGAGTTGGGGAGTCAAACGAGGTTGTTCTTGGGGTTTACCTGCCCAACTATAGATGTTGGAACAAATGGTTTGAGGCCATAATGAGTTGTTTCAAAGATAAGTGGATTTTCAACTTTCAACTAAGGTACATTGCAAGATTTGGCAACAACCAAGATTTGGTCGCCAATTTTGAATGGGGTCAAATCTTGAAAAAGAGAGACAGGGTTTTGTTGGAAGTGGAAACACCATCCTATAGGACCTAATGTATCATTGATATGTCACATGAACTTTGAGAAAATACATGGAATTTTTTTATAGTTTTGCACTTTGTACACCTTAAGGGTCACACCGGTCTGGAGTGGTCCAAAATTTTTGAGTGATTTGGGGAGTCGAATAATGTTGTTCTTTGGGTTTACTCACGCAACCAAAGTTATTAACGTAGAAAATTTGAGGCCATGATGAACTATTTAAAAAATGTGCACTATTGAAACTTTCAACTAAGGCACATTGCAAGATTTGGCAATGACCAAAATTGGGTGATAAGTAGAAGATATTTTCCATAGCAAGTCAAATTTTGATATTGCTATCAGGATTCAACTGTGTAGTTTTTTGAGTCAAATTGGGTGACCAATTATAAATGAGGTTAAATCTCCTAAAAGTGAGAGAGGATTTTGTGGGAAACAATAATATAGTCCCATATCATCTGAGTGATCATTGATACATCGCATGAGATTTGAGAAACAACCCATAAAATTTTGATATTTTTTGCACTTTGTGCACCTTAAGGGTTGCACTAGTTCAGAGTAGTCTAGAATGTTCGAGCGAGATAAGGATCCAAAAAAGTTTTTTCCTAGGGTTTACCTATTCAACTATATTTTTTAGTGCAAATGGTTCATGGCCATGATGAGTTGTTTCAAAGATATGCATAGTTGGAACTTTCAACTAAGGCACATTACAATATTTGGCAACAACCAAGATTGAGTCGCCAATTTTGATTGGGGTTGAATATCCCAAAATTGAGAGAGGATTTTATGGGAAGATTCAACATGATCCTATAGAATCTTACATATCATTGATACATCACATGAGCTCAGAGAAAAGACCTGACAAAGTTTGACATTTTTTGTACTCTATGCACCTTAAGGGTTGGACCAATCTGAAGTGGTCTGGAATGTTTGAGAATGTTGGGGATCTAAATGAGGTTGTTCCTGGGGTTTACCTACCAAAATTGAGCTATTGGCATAGACGGTTCAAGGCCACGATGATTTTTGTAAAGATACACATAGTTGCAACTTTCAACTGAGGCACATTGCAAGATTTGGCAACGACTGAGATCGGGTCGCCAATTTTGAATGAGGTCAAATATCCCAAAATTAAGAGAAATTTTTGTGGGAAGTGACAACATGGTCCTATAGAACCTAATATATTGTTGATATGTCACATGAGTTCTAATAAATATCTCAGAAAAGTTTCAATTATTTTGCACTCTATGCACCTTAAGGGTCGCACCGGTCTTGAATGGGCTAGAATGATTGACCAATTTTTTTTATGTGTTATTTTGTGTTATTTAATGTAAATAAGGAAATTTGAGTCCATTTTGATGTATTTGGACATAAATGGGCAAGTTTGTGTTCAATTGGACAAAAACACGTAAAACATGTAAAAACCCTGGGTTGGGGTAACCGTAAATTAATAAATTTATTTATTTCTTGTTTCCTCTTGTAGAAAATTCTAAGAATATTTAGAATGGCTCATTTATATATATGCTTTTATATTCCTAATTTGCAGGATCTATTGATGTGTTTTTCACATCTTTATATGATGGCCTAGGGTGAATTTCACATGTTTCTAAGGAATAGTGAGGTGTACATGCTAGGGTTTGTTCAAAGGCTATTATGGTTGTTCATATAATGGTGTGAAAAGATTTTCCAGGTCATATTTGAATTTTTTGAAGTTTTATTTTATTTGGTGGAGGCCATGAGTGTAGAGTTTCAATAAACCCTATTGTAAACTTGTGTAATTAGGCATATACAAGCAAATTACTAGTCAATTATTGATTTATTTGTTACAAAACAACCCTACATTAATTTTTTATATGTTTTAAAGAATTCGAATGGGTACTCAAATATTCTTTTACTTTTATAATATCAAGTCTCCATCAAAATTTATTCCCAAAAAAACATAATTGGTTGTACTAATTAGGCCTAGGTGTTGTGTTACCAAACAATTATAGGGTCAAGTGTTCTAAAAAAACCTATCATCATTTTAGATATGTTTTATAAATCCAAAACAATATCCTGTAAAGAAATCCTATAGCCTTAACTCCCAAACAATATCTAGTACATCATACACTATGTTATGCAAACAAATGTGAAGACCTAGTTAACATTCACCTTAGTTGCTTAAGATATGACATAACTAAAAAAATTTATGAGGTTGGCACCTGATGGTTTTTTGCAAAAACTAAGACTCCCATGCAAAATTTACTTTAGTAAAAAAAATTTTAAATTCTTTATAAAAAAAATTCCCTTGTTCCAAATTTATCCTTTGAGTACACACGGAGATCATAAAACAAAGACACATACAAGTTAATTAATGAACTTTTTATTGGGAAGACATTTGTTCCCCTATTGAAAACTTACTTGTTTTTTAATAATCTTTGTTGGTGTATATCAAGTTTTCATTTGTGTGCAATTTATTGTCTTCACTAATATTCATCTTTGTATATTAATGATATTAATGTAACAAAAAATCTTATTTATAGAGAGATTATTGTGAGAGAAAATCAGAAACACAAATATTAATCTTTTTATATTAATAATATTAATTTTATTAATGTAAATTTTATTTTTTTGACAAATATACATCTCATATGTACATGCATTCAAATAAATTTGACATTATAACTTTTTTGTATTCACATTCAGTCCAATGAACTAGCTGGATCTGCCCTACCCTTTATTATCTCAAGTGTTGCCTTGTGGTCCAACTCACAAACCTTCCAAAGAATTTTATTGTGTGGTTTACCTCCATATATGATCAAATGGACATTTATGAAACAAGGTTAGAATAATGAAGAATCTTTTTATGCATCTCCTAATCCTCGAACAACGGCAACCTAGGGTTCTTCATACGATACCATATAAGCCATGTATCAGTAACAACCACTACTCATGTAGGGTATTATAATTCTTCACCATTTGTAACAGAGTGATCCAATTTCTTTTTTCCCTCCACACAATGAGACAAATAATAATTTGTTCCATCATCATTGCCTTTAGATGCAATAATAGCAAAAACATAGCCTACAATGATACAAGCATAATGAGGAGATTAATTTAGTGAATAGTTAGGATAAATTATTAAATTTGAGTTAATTTATATGTGGACAATTTCCTTAGTTGCACTAGATCAAAAAAGTGGTCAAATTCAATTGATGATTCCATTTATGTTAGTTTCAGTTCTACTTGTAGACAACTAAAAATGGTTCGAGCCTGTTGGTCTATGTGTTTTAACATTTTTAGCATTACAATTGAAAAATTGTTTTGTGACCTAATTATTCCTCTATGTTGTGCATATGATCTTTATTATATGACAACATTGTGTCTTTCGTCGATGATTGAATATTAAAAAATTGTTCAATTATTTACTAACATTTCTACTCTCTTTGTCAAATCGATCATTTTCCTAATCAATTCCAATGAACCCTAAACTAATCCTATTCAATCCTAAACCATTCCAAACCTTCCTAAATAAATTAAAACCCATTATATTCTATTCCTAATCACTTTCAAAATTGTTTGGACTCATTTCAACCATTCTGGGGCATTGTCCAAGATCATAGATGCCTGATTAACCCAATTTCCAAACCGATCAAAGCCTTATTCCAAATTTGATCAATCTTGTCATCATTTTAGGAGCATTGTCCAAGTTCATCGATGCTTCATATCCCTTTAAATATCTATTTGATAACATTGTGAAAGTTCATCGGTGTTATCATTATCAATCTATCAATATCAATTCAATAGTGTTGTCCATGTTTGTCAATACTACTTCTGATCATCATTATTTCGGGAACATTGTCCAAGATCATCAATGTTTCCCCATTCGTATTTCAATCCTATGATGCCATCAAAGTTCATTGGCACTTTTCAATCATTTCCAAACATCATTATGCGGGCGCATTGTCAAAGCTCATCGATGCCTCATAATTTCCTAAACTATTCCAGAACCCTCAGAATTGATCCTAATCCTTATCAATATCACCAAAATCATTTTAATTCGACATCAATAACTTCAATTCGATTGATAATTCACTAATTTCCCCCTTGGGATGAATAACCCAGAGTTTATCCCTATGTCCTAATGGAATAAATAAATTAACTTTATTTATTCCCTTTTCCATAAGTCTTCAACAATTAATTAATTTTCATTAATTAATTGGCTAATTTCAATTTATGATATTTTCATAAATCTAATTGTTGATTTTGTGAGGAATATTGAGAATATTGAATTATTAATTGACTTAATGATTCCTAATCTTACCTAATTGCCATATCCCTTAATTGAGGATTCACATCCCTATTAAGGTGCTTCATGAATATCCTCAATATCTCCTTATTTGATCTCCCCCATATCATGCTTCCTAACACCCTACCTACCAATATCTTCATTTATGCATTGATTTTATGCAATCTTCACCTAATTGACTCTCATTTTCTATAAATTGAGAGGCATTTCTCTCTTTCAAGGTTGGATCACAATCTCCTAGTATTCTCACTTGCAAGCTTGGCTTTTGTATCTTTGTGCAATTGTGTTATTGTCAAAGAGAAACATCAAATCTGATTATGGAGAAGAAAGGAGGACATGCGAGCTGCATTTAAAGGAATTTCTTAGTGTTTTTATGCTTTGTATTTGTGAACTCTTGTTTTGAATGGCTTTCATGATAGATTAGATAGGTTAGCATATTGATTAGGGTTTGTGGTCTCCTAGATATGCTAATATGCCTTTTTATGGTCTTAAATTTGGTGAACCCAATGTGAATCATGCTTAACTGATAAATTTTTTGTGTTTTTCTATCCTCTGTAGGTTCTGGAAGAGATCTATGTAGTTGGTCACTGATTCTGCATAGGTGGTCACTATTTCTACGCAGGTGGTCACTGTTCCTATGCAGGTGGTCACTATTTCTGTGCAGGTGGTTAAGTCCTACACAGTTGGGACCCAGACTTGCACACTTGGAGCCCAGAGCTGTGCAGTTGGCTACTTAGTTGCGCAGTTGGTGACATGGGGTCTATGTTTAGGGTTTATGATTAGTATTTGCATGTTTAGGAAGCACTTCTACATTTTATGCTTTCTCTTCTTCTTTTTATCTTTTATAAGGTTAAAATTAATCCTAAACTATGAAAATGAACCCTAATTTGGTTAATGAACCTAAAATTTCAATTTGAAAGCCTAAAATGAACTCTCACATTTGATTTGGGCTTTTAAAATGAACTTCACCTAGTTTAGGGTCACATGCAATCAAGATTTTACAAATTTCAATCAAATTTGAAATCTAGCCTAATTAGGGATTAAAATGAAATAATTTATGCAAAATAAAGTTGCTAAAGTTGACAAGGAACCTAAAATGAACATGCACATCTGATTTGGGCTCCTAAAATGAACTATAAACTAGTTTAGGATCAAATGTAGATTTCTTCTTTAAGGTGTTCCTAAATCATTTTGATGCACATGAAAGCTAATTATGGTTTCAAATTGACTTCATTATTTTCAAATCAATCATAAATGGCATAAGGAATGAACCCTAGTTGTGTTTCTAATAGTCTTACTATCTTAGATGTGCAAAAGACCTCTGATTTTGCATGTTTTTACCACTTTTTAGGCCTCTGATCAGTTGATGTGCACTTGGTTGCAAGTTCTGCATAGGTGGTAGCCTTTTTCTACATAGGTGGTACCCTGGTTGTACATAGGTAGTATCCTGTTCCTACGTAGGTGGTAAATTTGATGTTTTTCATGCAAGTTTTTGATATTCTGCATTCCTAAATCTGTTTCTGCATTTAGCATACTGGATTTTTGTGTTACTGATGATTTGTGCAGCATTTTGGCAATCGTAGGATGAATAATGAAATATAAAAAACTACTAATGATTTTAATGCAGGATTTTTGTAGAAGACCTTGTGTTTTCTGAAACTTTCATGTGTGTTTTAGTAGTTAGAAAACACTTCATCTTGGTGCTTTAAAATGAATCATTTCATTCATGTGTTTGAAGTGTCTTTTAGTTTGTAAACCCTAGGAAATGTATGGAAATATCCTCTCCCCTCGCCTTCGTAGATCTTGGGTGTAAGAGAAATCCATGCAAGTCCTTTAGTGTGGCTACCTCCCAAATGTTTTAGTAGAGCCAGTGAGAGTGGATGCCCAACTGGTAACAGGCTAAAGCCAAGCCCATCCAAACCGGTATAGAAAATATGTCATTGTGATTAATCTCACAATGGAAGAAGATGTCCCTCAGTACCCTTGTGGTGTGTTAAAACCTATAGAATGTAACTTATGTAGGCTGGAAGGCCTCCATAATGGAGCTAATATTTTGAATGTATAACCACCCAAATGAATGCCCTTACTAAATACCATATTTTAATATCCAAAAACCTTCTATCTATTGGTGCAGAAGTTTGGAGACCAACTAAGATGCCCCACACTTTTGCAGCTATTAGTCGAGACAAAAATCCCTTGGGAAGTGATGACCCTTGGGACTTGAAGCTTGGAGTGCCTGAGAAGTGAGTGCACTGTAAGGAGGAGATCATGCCTCCAAGATTCTAGGTTGTCCACTATTAGTAAGTGTGGCTGAACTTCAGTTCAAGTGGGGATTCAACATATACTATCCTTGCTATCCTTAGGAAGTGGCGTGTTTGTTCATTTTTACAATAGCCATTCTCAATGATGTGTCTTGTGTGAGTGTTTCAAACCTTAATAAAAATGACAACATCTTAAAAACACTCTCTTAAAGAACACTTTTTCCAAATCAATCTCAAAAACAACCAAATGGTCAAAACACACCTTGTCTTTGAGTAAACATATGGAACTATGAACTTTTCACTTGGAACCTCTTGGTATTCTTGATAGCCTTCATATTGCATATTCATGACCTAATCTCCTTGCATTTGCATATCAAAAATTCCCTTGCATTATAGACCTCAATTACAATCCTCATTATAGTCCCTTTTGCATAAGTCCTAATCATAGTCCTCCTGCATACATAGCTCATTTTAGATCCTCTTTAAAAACTTTACAAACAATCCTAGAAAGTATCCAAATCATAGAGCATTTCTTTATGGCACTGAAAATAGGATCTTGACTTGGTCCCCTTTTGTCCCAAAAATTTCAAACCCCCTCCCCTTTTCAATTGGTCATATTCCACCTTTGTCATCATGGATTTGACCTAAGCCCTTTTATCAAAATTGTCCCTTGTCCCTCACAACCAAACTCAC
This sequence comes from Thuja plicata, assembly GCA_018584345.1. Taxonomy (NCBI): domain Eukaryota; kingdom Viridiplantae; phylum Streptophyta; class Pinopsida; order Cupressales; family Cupressaceae; genus Thuja; species Thuja plicata. The sequence goes on along the minus strand of MU225649.1, from coordinate 2,954,729 downwards.
AATTACCTTTTGATCCAAGACAAGGTGTTGCATATCAGAATCAAACTGACCTAATCACCATGCAACCATTAGAATAAGCACATCAAAAATTTCATGACCCAAGACATGTCACGTTTCCTCAAGGACCTATCACTACATATATGATCCCTGGTACAACTCCAAGAAATGATCTATGCAACATGGGATATCCTTCAAATACTTCCCCAAACTATGGCACTATTTAGTGGGGACCCCCCAACCTTTGAACCAATTTTCATACCTATGCCACCTGGCCAAGGTAGTGTTCCCCCTACACCTGAGGAGGAATACCAACAAACTTGTCAAATAAATCAAGTCCAACCCAATTATTTGCAACAAAAACCTATGCAAAACATAGATTTTGGATCTTATCAACCTCCTCCACCACCACAAGATAATCAAGATCCTAGATATGCCTCAAGTTCCTCTTCAGATTCTAGAGACTCACATGAAATATTTTCTTCCTTCAAAGATTTTCCTAAAGAGGAGATTGACAAAGCCGTTAAAAGCAAAAAAAATTCAGCAGACATTAACGTATCTCATGACTCAAGATTCGAGATGATATATCAAATAAATACGAAGGAAAAATCCTCAATTATTCTTGGAATATCAAAATCCCCCACAATCTACTTTGGAAGAGAACCAAGCCTTAGTGGTTCAGGATAGAGAAAAGTGAGAACAACCCTTCGATGAGTCAACTATGGTGGAAACACAAAAAGACAACGAAATGATTTAACTATAGATATTCCTCCAAAGGAATAGTATATACCATTGGATAATCATTTATTTGAAGATATTTCACTCCCTCCTCCACATACGGTGGATGCTACAAAAATCCCTAAGAAAGGTCCTCAAAGAACATGGAAGATTAATTTTAAGAATTGCTTTCCCAAAGGATCAAATGAGACATTCACATTTCCTTGGGGAATGCTAGATGTACCCCCTTTTGAAGAAAAACAACCAAGTGGTCCTCCTTTTGTAACACATACAATATTCCTAGGAAGTACTTCAAATGTAACAACATCTAAAGGACCATTAAATGAACCACCAAGGGTACCCACATTTGATGTATCTCATGTGACTACTATGACTATACCAAGTCAATTGCAAGATCAAAAGAAGAAGAGCCTCACTGATATCACACCAATTCCACCTAAGGTGACTCAACAAGAACATGTAATATAACAAGTGCAACAAGCCCAAGCGGCTCAATAAGAACCACTTCTAGATGTAGCACAACCAGTGTAGAAACAATTTCCAGCACAAGTTAACATGATGTCTCAAACACAACCATCAAAACGTAAGACTACAAATCTTGACGGTATACTTACACCACTTGGATTTCAACAAGATCATAACATGCAGCAACCAAAAATGCAGATGGGTCAAGAATCTCATCCTTTCACCCAACATGTGCAAGGTCCAAAGGTGAAACAAGTGTACCCACAACAACCACAACATATCCAACAATATGTGAAACAACAACAACATTCTCTATAGCAGCAATATGCTCAATAGCAATAACAACATGCACTCCAACAACAATATGTACAACAATAGCAATATGCTCTAGAACAACAATATGCTCAACAACAATGACAACAACATGTTCAACAAAAACAACAACAACAACATGTTCAACAACAATACATTCCACAACGATAACCATATGTTGCACAAAAAGAAAATGCGTCATAACAACAACAACATGTGGTGCAAACTCAACAACTGCAGTATGCACCAAGATATCAACATCAAGTTTCTCAACCATACTATGTGACACAAGGTCAACAAAATAATCTTCCACCAATATATCAGCAACATGTGGAAGATCCTCAACAACATGCCAGACAACAAGTGGTGCCAATCCATGACATCTCATCTGAATTGTCAGAATCAGATCGGGCCACAAAATATAGTCGATGTTTGATTTCTTCTAAGCGGACACATCATTCTGATACACATGGAAAAGCTGTGAAGTCTTCATAGAATGCATACATGATTCAACAAATCCAACACTTGCAGAAACAACTGAATGATCTATAATTCAAGGACAAGAAGACACTTTATACGGAATGAGACCCATGTCCTAATCCATTTGATTCAAGAATTTATATGCCTCCTTTTCCAAAGAATTTTGAGGTACCCAAATTTGAAAAGTAAAAAGGAAAAGGTAATCCAATCGATCACATCCAAGAATTTTATACTTCTTGCATTGAACTTCACAATGATGACACATACCTCATGCAACTCTTCCCTTGAAGCCTCGGAGGTCAAGCCATGGAATGGTACTCCAAGTTACCTAGAAATATCAGGTCATGGAAAGAACTAGATGATAAATTCATCTCTCACTTTGTGTTCAACATATCAAGTGAGGTTATGTTGACAGACTTGTGCAAAACCAAACAAAAGGTTGGAGAATCATTTATGACCTTCCTATTGCGATGGATGAATTTGGTTAGTCAATGGCCTTTTGATGTGCCAGAAGAACAACAAATATGATTATTTACCCAAAATATGGTACCAAAAATGATGTATGAGCTTAAAATCAAACACCCAAGCACCATTCAAAAGCTCATGAAAAAAGGAATTGAAATTGAAGATGCTCTTATTGAGAAACGAGTACTAAAAATCAACAAGGATAATCAGAATGCAAGCACTTCAAGTGACAAGCCAAAATTTTGGTCTCGAAGTAAAAATGTCACAAATGATGGCATTGTCAATGCACAGACAGTCAACGTGACACAACAGAAAGTGAGTCTCAAAGGACCTACTATCACAAGTACACAAACAGTGATTCCAGCACCGCCTCTAGCGTTAGCTCCAATGCAACCTCAAGAAAAACTAATAATAACACGCAACAAATCGGCAGCGTTAACTACCGAGAAATAGAGATGGACCACAAAGACAATTCATGCCGTTGGGTGAACCACTCCATATGGTATTGCAATAGTTATTGCAAAACAATTACATTCAATTACCTGAGATCCGTGATGAACCAGCTATTAAACCCCCTTGGTGGGATGACAACAAATATTGTGATTATCATCACATAAAGGGACACATAACCAATTCCTACTATCAATTAAAACATAAAGTCCAAGACCTCATTGATCAAGGTGTGATTGAAGTTGAACCCATAGCGGGATCTTCCAATACTGACCATACTATTTTCACAAACCCTTTGGTGGATCATGAAAAGGGAAATGCCTCTACATGAAATTCAAATTCCAAGAACAATGTCAATTATACTTGTACTAGCCATGACTATACCATCAATTTCTTCTCTATGGATGATTCACATGTGTCCACTCTAACCTTCTGGGATAGTAACCCTCAATGCACAATCACTACCTGTCGCACCAAGATTATTGTGCCTAGTGCACCATCTAAACCGAAGGTACCTTCAAATTATAAACATGTCAACTAGCTTGGTAAGACCCCTGCCTTGATATCAATCCTTGATCTGCTACACACATCCCCCTAGCACAAGGAATTCCTTGACAAAGCTTTGAAAGAATCCATTGTTCCAACCAACATTGACACTAACTAGTTTTAGGCCATGATGGGGTACTTCTCTGCGTCCCAGCATGTCACATTTTCAAAAGATGATGTTCCCCATGACCAACTTGGCCATAATGATCCTCTCCATCTTGAATTTTTTGCCCATAATGCCATAATCTGGCGAGTCATGATAGACGGTGGAGCAGGGCTTAACATCTGCACCTTAAAGGTCATTCTTGATCTTGGCTACAATGAGACTAATATTGATCCCTCCAGGAGAATCACAATAAAGGCATATGATGACGTTGAATGTCCTTCAAAAGGAGTCATCATACTGCCCATCAAAATTGGTCCGGTTACTGAAAACAATTGCTTCAAGTCCTGCATCTAGACTTGCCCTACAACATGATCTTAGGATGCCCATGGATCCATGCCATGAAGGGGGTTCCCTCCATGTACCATCAATGTCTGAAATTTTTTCACAATGGAGCTGAGATCACTATCCCAGGTGATCCTAACCCTTTCCAATTCTGTGCAAATCTAAGAGAAGGGCCCTCCCAATAGGTGCCTACCAACACCGAAGCTGCCCCATCCAATTCGTCCAAATATGTTGATGCAACCACCCTTGAAAAAATGGTCAAAGGAAAGATGAAGATTGAAGATAAAGGTTGTGGAGAGTATACCATGGCTCAATCCTTTCATATTGGGAAGCTTCCTCTCTCCCCGAAGTCTAATGGAAAACCAAAATTATTGCAAAAACAACCACCCAAGACCACCATGAAAGTTATGCCCTCGCCTATGTTCACTAGGTGGGGAGGTTTGCACGAGGAACATGTATATGACAACGCATCCAGCTGGATTTTCCAAGACAAACAAAAACAAGAACAAGAGCTCATTGAGATACCCATTGAAAGATACGGGCCCAGGTTCACACTCATGCAGAAAAAAGGCTATGATGGCCATAGTGGTCTTGGCATATACAAGCAAGGGATTGTTGAACCTATTGCTACAAAAGTTCATCCTCCTCATCTGAGCATTGGATTTAAACCATTGTGAATTGGCTCTTCAATGCCAAAATGGCCTCATGTGAAAATGTGGAGGTTTCAAATGATGACAAGGCATTTGAGGTTCCCCATTCTGATACTACCGATTCCAATGAGTGGGAATGGACCTCCTATTCCTATAGTTCTTATGAGCTTGACCATATCTTCCCTAAAGCTGATGACCCACCTATCAAAGACAAAAATTTTAACACAATACCTCCTCCAATAACCTTTCCTGGTCCTTGGGCTAGAATTTTTTGGGATCCCAGTCCTAAACCTTCAGTGCATGAAGTCTCTGACTCTGAAGACAGTGATGTTTACCTCTTTTCCCTTACCTCTGGCCTAGACAACATCTTCACTACTGACAATGAAATCCCCCTAGTCTACCCTGAACTTATTGATTGGGATGAAAAAGGATCACTACGCTTAGATTGATTCAAAAATGATGAAGCCATAGCATAATTCTTTGAGCTCCAAGAGTGCATGCCCTCTGGTGACCACAAAGAAGGTTTCTCCATTGACCTTGTTGCTACAACATATTTTGGGGAGTCAACTCCATCTTCCAGTCACAAAATTGAAAATGATAAAATCAAAATAGAAAAAAAGAATAGGTCCTCTGGTGAAAAATAAAAGGTGCTAGTTGACCATGCAAAAGTAAAAATAAAGGACGTATCCGAGGGTGAAATCCTCTTTGAGGCACTCGAGGATGGAAGATTGGACATACCCCTCCAAAGGAGAATTCAACATTTCTCATTAAAATGACTGAGGAAATCAACTTGGGAACACCAAACAACCCCAAGATCATACACTTTGTAGCATCACTCTCACCAGAAGAGAAGAACAAATTTGTCAGATTCTTCCTTGAGTGAAAGATTAATTTTGTCTGGTCCTATGATGACATGCCTGGCCTATATCCTTAGTTATTTCTTCACCACCTCCCTCTGAAGCCAAGTGTGAAGCTAGTCAAACAGAAGCTAAGAAAAATGCATCCCCAAATAGCTCTACTTGTAAAGCAGAATTGAAGAAGCTATTGGATGCTGGTTTTATCAGACCTATAGATTACGTAGACTGGATTTCCAATCTGGTACCTATTAGAAATAATTCTTGGGGCATATAGATATGCACTAATTTTTTTAATCTAAATAAGGCATACCCTAAAGATGATTTTCCTCTACCTAACATCGACATCATTGTCGACATGACTGCAGGCTACGAGATGCTGTCACTGATGGATGGCTTCTCTGGTTACAACCAAATTTGGATTTCTCTTGAAGATCAACTGAAGACAACTTTCACATGTCCTTGGGGAACCTATTGTTTGAATGTCATGCCCTTCGGCCTCAAGAATGCCAGAGCAACTTATCAATGCACAATGGACACAATCTTGCATGACTTCATGCACATCTTGATGGAATATTATGTTGACGACCTCCTCTGCAAATCTACAACCAGGAAAGATGATTTGAGTATTTTGGTCAAAATCTTTGAAAGAATGGAAGGATATAGGCTTCGTTTAAATCCTAAAAACTGTGTTTTTGAGTTGTTTCTGGAAAAATCCTAGGCTATATCATCTCTCAACGAGGTATTGAAGTGGATCCTGCAAAGGTGCAAGCCATTTTAGAAATGCCTCCACAAAACACTCTAAGGAAGTTGAGAAGTCTACAAGGGAAACTATATTCTATCCGCTGGTTCATTGCACAACTTGCAGATAAATGCCAGTCATTTCAAAATCTGCTAGATAAAGGTGTGACTTTTAGTTGGAATGAAAAATGTGAGCCCTCATTCCAACAATTAAAATATTATCTAATACATCCACCAATCTTGATGCCTCCCATTCTAGGAAATCCATTTATCTTGTATATTTCTGCTATAGAAACCACATTGGGTTCTCTTCTTGCACAACATGATGAACAAGGAAGAGAAAGAGCTATTTATTACATTAGCAGAACACTGGTTGGATGTGAATTAAACTACTCACTCAATGAACAAGCCTGTCTTGCTATGGTTTTTGCAACACAGAAGTTAAGACATTGCATGCTACACCAGAAAACCATGCTTGTGTCTTGAATTGATCCATTGAAGTATCTTTTAGGAAAAGAAGCTCTCACAGGTCACCTAGCCAAATGGGTCATGCTCTTGAGTGAGTTTGACATAGAGTATGTAGATAGAAAAGCAATAAAAGGCCAGGTGATAGCAGATCAACTTGTAGAAGCACCAATTCCAGATGATCACATGTTGCTTTCTAAATTTTTAGATGAGTCCATTTTTACATTCACTGAATCTAATGAATGGAAACTCTATTTTGATGGCTTGCACACTAGGCATGGTTCGGGGGCAGGCATCATGTTTGTCACCCCACAAGGCGATGTCATACCCAAATCTTACATAATTGCATTTTCATGCACCAACAACATCACCAAATATGAAGCACTGGTCACTAGACTCAAACTTGCTATTTAATGGAAAATCCAACACCTCAAAGTGTATGGTGATTCCCAATTAGTCATCCGACAGGTCACTGATGACTATGAAACCAAAGATGAAAAGTTGGTACCTTACAAATAGTTGGCTGACTTTCTCAAGGAGAAATTTGTCACAATCAGTTTATGCCAACTTCCTTGGGTACATAAAAAATAGGTAGATGCTATGGTCACAATTGCATCTATGATCGATATGCCAAATAATGAAGAGAGATGTGAATTTCTCATTGAGCAGTTGTTGCTTCCTGCATTCAACATTCCGCAATCTGAACTCGTGTGTGATATTGTTGGTCCTGATTCCCCTTGGTACCAAGATTTTTATGATTACCTACATGCCCAGATCTTACCCCCTTCCCTATCACAAAACAAACATCAAGCTCTTATCCGTCAAGCCTCCCGTTATGTCATCGTTAGTGATACCCTCTATAGGAGAGCCTATGACCAAACCCTCCTCAGATGCCTGAATTTGTGAGAGGCTGACACTGCTTTACATGAGGTCCACGATGGTATTTGTGGAGGACATTTAAATGGTTTGAGTCTTGCTAAGAAGCTGGTCAGAGAAGGATATTATTGGCCCACCATGGAGAAAGATGCACATAAATTTGTTAAGAAATGTTACAAATGCCAGATCTATGACAATTTGATTCATCCTCCAGCACAGGATCTACAGCCATTGGTTTCTCCATGGCTATTTTCTCAATGGGAATTTGATCTTGTAGGGAAGATTACACCCCTATCTTCTGATGGCCACAAGTATATCATCACAGCCACTGAGTACTTTACCAAATGGGTGGAAGCTATTCCTATGACATACATTATCGGCAAGAAAATTTCCAGATTCATCCTGAATTATATCATTTGATGCTATGGAGTTCCTTTGGCCATCATTATTGATCATGGTAGCCCATTCCTAAACAAAGATGTTACAAAGCTTTGTGAGAAATTCAAAATCCATCATGGATTTTCTATCATTTACTATCCACAAGGCAACAACCAAGCAGAGGCATCTAACAAAACAATCATTAAGATCCTCCAAAAGACTATCAATGATGTTGGCCGCGATTGGAACCTGCAACTAAATCCAGCTATGTGGGCCTACAGAACCAACATTTTCACCCCCATTGGTGCTACTCCATACTCTCTAGTCTATGGCGCTAAGGCCATATTACCTCTCGAGGTTGAAATTCCATCATTGAGAGTATCCTTACAAGGAATTGTTGATGATGAGCAGTACAAAGTTTCTAGATTGCATGAGCTTGAAATGCTTCATGAGTGGAGACAAATGGCCTTGGTCCACTTGCAAGCCCATCAAAACTGTGTCAAATGGAGTTACAACAAGAAAGTCTACGCTTTCCATTTTGAGATTGGAGACTTGATTCTAAAGATGAATTACAAAACTTAGCCACGGAGAAAAGGCTGGGAAATTTGAACCAAACTAGGAAGGCCCTTATATAGTCACAGTAGCATATGGGTCTGGAGTGTATCAGCTTGCAACACCAGAGGGAGAACTATTTCCTAAAGCACTAAACAACATGCACCTCCATAAGTATTATGCATGATCCTAAAAAAGTACAAAAATTGCAAATTTTTTTGAAAAAAATAGCAAAAAAATCAAAAAAGAGAAAAAAGCAAAAAAAATAAAAAAGAGAAAAAAAATGGTTGCCTTGATGAAAACCTAGTAAACAGACATCTTGGCATGGAAAAATAGAAATCAAGAGAAAAATCTCGTCCATAAGTGAAAACCTGGCAAACAGGCGCCACGCGTAGTAAGTTGTTGCTCCAATGTCTATCATGATTCTACCTGGTATCCAAATGACATTTCCTGTTCACATCTTTCACTTTGAAATGACCCTAGTGCCCTGTTATGGCCTGTAACTAGTTGATTTCCTTTGTCTTACCCTTGGTACACCCAATCTGTCTATCTCTTTGACCTTTGTACATAGTCTCTCTTCTATCTGGGGACAGATTCCTGGCACTGAGCGTCTTTGAATTTGAATTCAAATTGGGGGAAAGACCTTGAATGTGGTGTATCCATGAGATTCCTTGACTATCAAATTGGAGATAACACATTGTAAATATCTTAATGACCTGAAAAAATCCTTAAAATCCAAATAAACAGCTCAAAATTCCAAAAAAAATCAAATAATGTCCTGAAAAAATTGCTAAAAATCAAACATGATCCTGAAAAAAGACCCTAAAAATCACATATGATGTTGAAAAAATCCCTAAAAAATCATAAAAAGTCCTGAAAAAAGATCATCACAAAAAAATCCAAATATCTCAAAAATCCTAACAAATTGCAAAAATCTCTTCAAAAATCTACAATAAAATTTTACATACTTGTCTTCTTTTTGTGAAACGATCATCATGTTTTCAGACATTAGTGGTAGATTCATCATTTTGTTCATAATGAAATCATGTTCTCACAAATGCGATCTAGCTCATTGTGACTCAACATTCAATCTGGTTTGACCTGTTCAATCTTTCGATCTTTACTATCAATGAATTATCCAATTAGTCAATTTCCAAACTAAGCTATCAATCAACGAACATTTAATGCAAGTAAAAAAATATCAAAATGGTTGTTGGCTCACATTGTTTCATTGAGTGTTTTATCTTTTATTGATTTTCTTTTTTGTTCATGTTCCTATGCTACTCGATGATATTATCTGAACTTATGAGAATAGCCGGGATGGTTCATGACTAGTTGTTTTGGCTTTATTTTTCTTCCTATTTGATGATCTCATGAAATTATGGGGCATGTCTTCTATATGCTTCAGGACGGAGAAGATCATCCTCTATCTGCATCGTGTTTGTTTACGCAAAAGGATGACTTTCTCGCTCTGGCTTTTGTGCCATGATGCACTGCATCCGCTTTTGCAATATCAAAATAAGCTCTTATAACACAATTGCACTTTTGAAAGCCAATATTTTTCTACTAACATTTATTCATCTAATTTCCACTTTCTTCTAACAATTCTCTAGTCAGTCCTTACAGTCTCCTTGGTCTAGTACTATGGTATATCAAAAACAGGTGCATCCTGCATACATGCATTCATAAAAAGGAAAAACAACAAAAATATGTGCATTTTGCATTCATTCATAAATGAGAAAAAAATCCAAGTATACACTTACATTTTGCATTCATACATTTCAAAAAGCAAAAAGACAAAAATAATGCTTGCATCCATAACATATATATTATTGCGTAACAAAGGGCATACATGGCAATATATAAGCATCCTCATATAATAGGAAAGTAAATTCATATACATAAGCATCCATCTTGTGCCTCATAAAGTAGCTGCATATCATATATATATGTCTCAAAAAATTATCAGAGTACAAAAATCAAGGTGTCTATATACACTGAGGCTCGCAAGCTCATAATCTATCACAGGTGTACTACCCACTCATGTTTTTCTTTTTAGTTTGTGATGCCATACTCTCTTAGGCATTGGTTTCAGTTGATTGGCCGAATTCTTTTAGGCCACATTTCATGTGAGCTGTTATTGTTTCATTTGATGATGATACTTGTTTATGATGTCATGACTTTACCTTATGCATAGATAGATGTGATGATGTTTTCATGTTGATTATCATATGTTGATTTCAAATTATGTTGTACTTACCCCATACTTGCATGTGTATGGTTATCATGTTTATGTATATGTTTGCATGTTGTTGTGGTAGAGGACGGAGATGTAGTTACTTACTTCGACGAGATCCACACATTCGAATGATCCCTATCATTGGTTGTGATATTATATTATGTATGTACATGTGTGTTCTTTGATGACAAGATTGCAGGTACATGGCATCGTCTTCCTTGAATTGGCGAGAGTGAGCATGCCCATAAATATTCATCTCAATGGTAAAGAAGGGAGGTAACATACAGATCCAAAACCCTAACCTAAGCCTAATCATCCTAATGTTGGATGAGTATCAGTATGACTACCCTATCCGGATTTGTCTAGGTTGACAGAATTTGAATACCCTCTCTCTTGAGTTTATGTGTGTTTTGCTTGATTATGCTTTCAGGTGATTTTTGGATTATTGAGTGATTTTCCATATTCTATGATTTAATGGATTATAGTTGAATTAATGATTTAATTATATCCTAAGTTTATTTTAAATAAT
>MU225649.1:2835285-2930342 GCA_018584345.1 Thuja plicata | reverse complement strand
CCTAATTGACTCTCATTTTCTATAAATTGAGAGGCATTTCTCTCTTTCAAGGTTAGATCACTATCTCCTAGTATTCTCACTTGCAAACTTGGCTTTTGTATCTTTGTGCAATTGTGTTATTGTCAAACAACAACATCAAATCTGATTATGGAGAAGAAAGGAGGACATGGGAGCTCCATTTGAAGGGATTTCTTAGTGTTTGTATGCTTTGTATTTGTGAACTCTTATTTTGAATGGCTTTTATGATAGATTAGATAGGTTAACATATTGATTAGGGTTTGTGGTCTCCTAGATATGCTAATATGCCTTTTTCTGGTCTTACACTACTAGGGGATGATATGTCTAAAGTGAGGTCAAATCTCGTGTACACCATTCACCGACCCACTCCTTTGACTCACACTCATCTCAATTTCCATCTGTACATGATGAACAAAAGCATACCATATATCGTGTGTAGATACTCTATGAACCTATAATAGATATTCTAAAAAAGTTTAGCTCACTCGATCCTGTCAGTGTATAACAATCCTCATATGTTGTAATGTCAGTTTTGTACAATAGAAAATGATGAAGCAATCTAATGCTAGGAATGATAGATGGCTCACCAAATTGTGGTTTTGTACATTAGGGTAAATATCCTCCCAAAACCTCACCCTCAAAGAAATCATATTAGCACAACCCAAAAAGGATGAAAGGGTGCTAATGCAAGATCCAAGTGAGAGTGGGGAATTGGGATTCACTTTACCTTTATGTGTTAATGAAACTGTAATGTGAATGTATGTGAGAGGCTAAATGTGTGAAGGAAATTGATACCATGATAAAGTAAATGACAAAAAGAAATATAAGATATCAGATCTAATGTATAAAGTAAGTACAAAGAGAAAATAGCAAGAGGGAACTTACCTTGAAAACAAGAAGGGGTCAATACACCTTTAATCTGATTTTGGCTACTGTAGATCTGTTGGAATCAGCTAGGGTTCTAGATCTGGAAATATGGCACATGAAACTTCTATCTTTAAAAATTTCAAGTGTAGGGGACGAGGCCAAAAATGGTGACCTTGTCCTGGACAAGGGTGAAGATTGTGGGCCTGTCTTTTTTACTCCAAAACTGATGAAATCTGGAGGGGACCTATAACTGGCTCTGATACTTCCAAATCTAGATTCAAAAATATGAAACATGTTCATGCACATAGAAGAAAAGGGGAAAAGGTTGTGGAAAGGGGATTTACTTGGTCAATCCCCTGTATAGGAATCAACCTTGAAAGAGAATTGAAATTTCATAAGGAAAGTATTGTAAACAAGATAAATGTAAGTATTCACCTTGCATAAAAAAACCCTCATGGATGGATGTTAGGATTTGATAAACTCATGAATATGCTTGCATAAATGTTTGAGATATAGAATCAAGGATGTCTTCACAAATGCAATGGATCTACACTTTCCAATCCTAGATCTTAGAAGAATGTATGCTTGTGAATCTTCTTTCTAGCTTGAGAATTCCTCTATTTGGTCATCATGGGAGAGAATCTCACATCAATCAAAGAGGATTGTCTTTTATTGAATTGATATTGAAGATATGGAGACTTGGAGATCTTCAATTAGGTGTTTGCTTTCAAATCTTGAATCCAAATCCTTAATTACATAACTTAAATTGCTTGAAATCTTGACTTTCTTTAACTTCAAAGATATTTTGCTCATGTATATTATGGATCTCAAAATGAGAGGCCTTGATGTTCTTTTATACTCATTTTGGGATTCAATATTGTTGGGTCAACCAAAAATAAAGATTTGGAAGAAAAATTCTTGCATTGGGCTTGGAGCTCACTGAAGCACAGAGCTCTAGGACAAGGCTGCAAATGGAGGCCTTTTCTAGGACAAGGCCACAAATGGAAGCCTTGTTTGGGCAATGATTTGAAGCTATCCTAGGCCTAGGGAAGTGTGATAGGTTTCAGGGGAAGAAATTAAATAAAGTGGGAATTAATAATAAAGGAAATTCATACCTAGAAATCACCAAAATGGGGCATAAAAGGTCATAAAGCCTCCACTTATGGGTGCTAACTTTCTAGGATGGTATATTTAGCCCCCACTTCAGTGGGATCATTAGAAAATGCATTCTCACGGTAAAGTATATCAGATGCAAAGGATGATCTCATCAAGGTCAAGGAGACAAAGAAGCATAAAGCCCCCAAGTGACATTAGTCCTCATCAAATCCAAAACCAAGACAAGAGAAAAATTTCAAAGAGAGAGAGAGAAAGAGAGAGATGCTACTTGCATTTGGTCCTATGATTGCCCACCTTTTTGGATCCCTTGGTGGATACAGTTTCCTTAAGAACATATCATCCCCCTCTTTTTGATCCCTAAGGAAGCTTACCTTTCCCTTAGAATAGATCGGTCTTTTTCATATCCGTTATTGGATACACTTAACTTAAGGACATATCCATGATGGATTGAACTAGCATTACATAACTTACTAGACCATTCAATGCCATCTTTTGTGGTACTTTCTTTGTGTGTTTCACAATGAGATAGGTAAGACGATACTTGCATTTGGTCCTATGACTGCCCACCTTTTTGGATCCCTTGGTGGATACAGTTTTGTAAAGAACATATCCTCCCCCTCTTTTTGATCCCTAAGGAAGCTTACCTTTCCTTTAAAATAGATCGGTCTTTTTCATATCTGTTATTGGATACACTTAACTTAAGGACATATCCATGATGGATTGAACTAGCATTACATAACTTACTAGACCTTTCAATGCCATCTTTTGTGGTACTTTATTTGTGTGGTCCACAGTGAGATAGGTAATCTATCTCTCTCTCTATATGTGTGTGTGTGTGTGTGTGTGTGTGTGTGTGTGTGTGTGTGTGCGCGCGCGCGCGCGCATGCAAAAAATGTAAAACATAGAGCGGAGTGTATTCCCCCACATTAAAGTGATTGTAAATGCCTTAATGGGGACCATTCCTTTAACAGAGTGTACATGCATCCACAAGAAATGTTTCCATTGTGAAATTCCCCCAATAAAGGACAAATCAAGGGAAATGAGCACATGAAAAAAGAGAGCACAGAAGGGATCTACCAACTCTGGGGTTAGTATGTCATATGATAACTCATGTATATTAAAATTATATCAAAATGAATTGTCATTGTCCCTCAAAGATAGTAGAACTACAAGCACAATGGAAGAAAAGCATGTTAGATTTATGAAGAAGAGTCTTTTTGGGCCGACATCATGGAGACCAAAAAGAATAGGTAGCTACCGCTTTGCATCATCCCAAGATAAATAACACAAAGGAACATTTATGAATAGTGGCATAGGTACAACATAACATGTAATGAAATATAGGAAAAGATAGATTAAAATAGAAGAATGTTTATGACATTACAATTCCTTTATCACCTTGCATCAACAGAGCAACAAGGGTCATTTTAAAAAATATAAACAAAACATGTAACAAGAAGAACAATATGGGGGAAACATAGTACAATAGGAAAAAACATAGAATCCACTGCACAAGAGGAGCTAGTCAATCATATCACCCAACCCCCCATCTCAGTCTATAGTATTTAGGGAAGGTGGACAACTCGTAATAGGAGAAACATCAAGCATGATGAATGGAACAATAGATAGTTACAAACAAGGACCATGTTGTGAAGATAGGTCACTGTGTCTATCACTAAGAGTGTTAGGTAACTATTGTGAATGCATAGCTAGTAAATCATGATCAGCATCAATAGTCTCATAGGAATTATAATCACTAGCATGAACATCATTGTTAGCATCAATAAAATCATCATCAAGAGTATCTTCTTCATCCAAAGTAATTTCTTTAGAATCTAAGATATGAATAGCATTGTCATGTTTGTTCAATTTAATCTTGTTTATATTCACTTCCTCCATTGGTTGAAGCATGGGTTGGTCAAAGGGAAGTGAAGCATGAGGAGGTGTACAAGGTGAAGAAATTTTTTGAGAATCACATTGACGGGCTCTAGCATGATGCTTGTGATGGAGATCATGCGTATAACGGTTATGTTTGGTTTTTCTATAAATTTTGTTGGGTATGGGATCAATCAACATCAGTTCCTTTTCTCCTTTATGAGGAAGAACAAAAGGAACCACACTAGGTTGAGAGATGGGTTAAGAATTATGTGTATAAGCAATAGGAAGAGAAGGTATAGGTAGTGTAGGAAGAAGTCCACATCCATGGAAAAGATATGGAACATCCTTGGGTTTTCTAAGTTCACAAATCTTTTGGACCTTGTAGGCTTGGTATGATCGAAAGAGATGGGAAAATGGGTCTTGATGTATTCAAGGTTGATAAAGCATATGGTTAAAAGTCATGATTACTCCATTATAAGGAAATTTAACGCATTTATGAATAGGAGAAGACATGGCTTTCATGGAGGTAAGCCAAGGAAGACCAAGTTTGACTTTAAATTGATCAGAAGTGGGGATGACAATGAAAGTAGCATGTACAGTTTTACCACCAACTTCATCAAGGAATGAAATAGAACCATGGGAGGGATAAAGTAAACTATTGCGAGTTTGGATCATAACATCATATTTATCATCAAAATCACATTGCTATTGTTTACTATAAAGATGTTCTTCAGTTATCACATTCACCATGTAAGTGGGATCACTGAGGACACCATAGGAAGAAAGGATAGAAACCTTTGCAACAATATACAGGGGACCATTAGGTGCTTTAATTATCTCATTAGGTTCAAAGGTAATTTTAAAATAAGAAATGGTGAACCCTTAACTAGGGCAATGTGGTATTCTAGAGGGTTCACCAAATCAAATGTGGGATATAAGGGGATATCCTATGTTACATTAGGAACACCCCCAAAGGATTCACCCTTAAAATCCAAATCAGATTAGTAAAGCCCAAATAAGATAAATGGATTCTAATTCTAGATCTAGATTTGAAGATGGTGGTTGTGGGATTGAGTTACTTTTATGTCAAGATGTGAATGATATGTAAAATGATATGCAAGACTATGAAAGGAATGTAAACTATAATAAATGAAATGATAACTAACTAATTATGATATCATATCTAATGTATAAAAGGAAATTAAAGATGAAAAGAAGAATAATTAACTCACTTTGAAAACTAGGAGAGGAGGAACAAACTTCAAATCTATAAATGACTTTCGCAGACCTTTCAGAATTGGGAACTGTTCTGAATCTAAAACTCTGATGACTGTATCTTCTGACTATGAAATTTGCAGATCCTCAATAAAATCTCAACTTAAGTTGATTTAACCCCAAAAATGTGGCCTTTTCCTATAGAATAAAAAACTGGTGAAGTTTGTAGAAGATAATTCACTGGTTCTGCAACTCTAAAATTATGGATCTAAAGTTCTAAAAAATTGTTCCTACACAAGAGAAGGGGAAAAGATTGTGGAAAGGGGCGTGCCTTGGTCAAGCCCCTGTATAAGAATCAACCTTGAAATGAAATAGAAAATTAATGTAAACAAAAAAAATTCAGATTTACCATGCATAAGAAACCCTCATGGATTGATGTAAAAATCAATCAACTCCATTAGGATGCTTGTATGTTTTGAATGTCTTTTAGAATCAAGCATTCCTTCACAAATGCAATGGATATACAATTTCCAATCCTATATCTTCAATTATTTTATGCTTGAAATCATGAACAAGGAAGAGGAATGGATCTTCTTACTTTATTGAGAATTCCTCCACTAGACCACCATCGGAGAGAAAATTGCATCAAGGAGAGAAGATTTCCTTTTCTTGAATAGAAGAAGACTTGGAGACTTGGATATATTCAATGGATGCTTGCCTTAAAATTTTGAATCCACCACCTTAATTGAACAACTTTAATTCTTGATCAATTGATAGCTTGCATAAATATTGCATCATAATAGATTGTAGATAATAATGGTTGTCAAAATGAGAGGAGAGACTCCCTTTTATACTCATTTCAGGATTCTAATAGGATGACCAAAACTAAGATTAGGATATAAAACACCCCCACATTGGGCCAGAAGCCCACTTAAAATCAACCCCCAAAGACAAGGGCAACTTGGGTCAACCTTGTCCAGGGAAAGACCAAATTAGGTTGGCCTAGTCCCAGAAGGGTTAATTCCAAAGAATATTCAAGGTTTGGGTAGCGAGAAAAGTCTCGAGGAAGGAACACGAAAGATGCAGTAAATCATGCATAAAGATATTGGATCTTGAAATCACTAAAATAAGTCTAGTAGCTCCTAAAAGATATCCAATAATGGGTGCTAAATTTTTTGGATGGTACATTTATCCCCCACTTTAGCGTGAGTATGAGACAAGCTCATGCTCATGGTAAAGTAGACCAAATGCATAAGATGGTCTCATTAAGATTAAGGAGACAATAATACATCAAGCCCCCAAGTGACTTAATTCCTCATCAAACCTGAAACCAAAATAAGAGAGAGAGAGAGAGAGAGAGAGAGAGAGAGAGAGAGAGAGAGAGCCCAATAAGATTCTATCTTATTGTGAACCACACAAGGAAAGAATTGCAAAAGATGGAATCAAATAGTCTAGAAAGTTGTATTATTCTAGTTTAATCCATCAACAAGGATCAATCCTTAAAGGAAAGTTCTTCCAATAATGGATCCAACAACAAAACAATCAGTCCTAAGGAAATGTAAGCTTCCTTAGGGATCAAAGAAGGTTGGTCAGTCAAAGGACCAAATGTGTGTGGTCAGTCTAGGACCAAATATGTGCGGTTTGTCTAAAGACCAAAGGAACAATGGGGATCAATCTAAGGATCCATTGAAAAAAACATCAAATTTGTGTGTGTGTGCAAAATTTGAACTAGAGTGTATGCACTCACATTAAATCTATTGAAAATTCCTTAATGGGAGCAATGGATTAATGGATTGCACATGAATCCACAAGAAATTTTTCCACTATGAAATTCCCCCAAGAGAGGAAAAATAAAGAGAAATGAGCACATGAAAAAAGAGAGAACGAAAGGGATCTACCAACTCTAGGGTCAGTACATCATATGATAACTCATGTATATCACAATTATGTAAAAAATAAATGTCATCATCCCCCAAAGGAAGTAGAACTACAACCACAATGGAAGAAAAGCACATAAGAGTTAAAAAGAAGATTCTTTTTGGGTAGGCATCACAAAGACCAAAAATAATAGGTAGCTACCTTTTTGCCTCATCTCAAGAAGACAACACAAAGACACATGTACAAGAAATGGCATAGGCATGACATAATATGTAACAACATATAGAATAAGAGAGATACAAATAGAATAATATTTACAACATTGCAATTGCTTTATCACCTTACCAACAGGGCAACAAGGGTCATTTAAAGAAATATAAACCAAACTTGAAATATGAAACACATCACGAGGGAAGCACATCACGACAAACAAGAAAATAAATAAGAAAAGAAAAAACATCATACTAAAGGAGCTAGTCAAGTGTATCGCCTTCCCCCATCTCAGTCCATAGTATTTAGGGAAGGTGGGAAAATCACATGAGGAGAAACATCAAGCACAATGATAGAAAAATAGCTAGATCCAAACCAAGACCATGTTGTGAAGGTAGCTCACTGTGTTCATGACTAGGAGTGATAGATAACTGTTGTGAAAGTATAGATGGTAAATCATGATCAATATCAATAGTCTGATACATGTCATAAGAATCACTAGCATGAATATCAATTTTATTATCAAAAACATCATCATCAAGAGTATCTTATTCATCTAGATTAATTGTAATAGAATCCAAGATACGAATAGAATTTTCATGTTTGTTCTTTCTAATTTTGTTTAAATTCACTTTATCCTTTGGCTTAGGCATAGGAGGGTCAAAGGGAAGTGAAAGATGATGAGGTGAATAAATGTTTTGAGATGAATGTTTATGGTCTCTATAAATATGCTTGTGACAACATTCATGAGTGTGGTGATTATGCTTAGTCTTTCTATAAATTTGAAGTGGGGTAGGATCAATCAACATCGGGTTCTTTTCTTGTTTTTGAGAAATAACTTAAAGAAGAACACTAGGTTGAAATATGGGTTGAGAAGTATGTGTATAAGAAATAGGAATGGGAGGTATATGTGGTGTAGGAAGAAGTCCACGTCTATGGAAAAGAGATGGAAAATCCTTAGGTTTTCCAAGTTCACAAATCTTTTGAACCATGTAGGCTTGGTATTATCTAAAGAAATGGTCAAGATGGGTTTGAGTTGGTTGAGGCATAGAAGGAAAAAAATAAATCAAGGTCAATTGGGTCACAGGGCATAGAAGGATGATAAAGACTATGGTTAATAGTCATGATTTCTCCATTATCAGGAAATTCAGCACATTTATGAATAGGAGAAGCCACAACATGCATGGAGGTAATCCAAGGAAGACCAAGTTTTACTTGAAATTGATCATAAGTTAGAATGACAATGAATGTAACATCTAAAGTTTTACCACGAACTTCATTAGGGAATGAAGTAGAACCATGGGAAGGATAAAGGAAACTATTGAAAGTTTGAATCCTAACATCAAATTTATCATAAAAATATTTTCATAATTTTTAATTGTAAAGATGTTCTTTAGTTATCACATTCACCATGTAAGTGGGATCAGCAAGGGTGTCACGGGTAGGAACGCAATTAACCTTTGAAACAATATAGAGGGGACCATCAGGTGCTTTAATTGTCTCAGTGGGGTCAAAGATAATGTAATGTTGAGATAGAGGTTTAGGTTTTACTTTCTCAACTTAGTTAACAATATGATTGGATTCATTAGCTTTGTCATCATAGTCAATGCATTGGGAAGAAGAAGAAGGTTGATCAATGGTATTGGTTGAATGAGATGGAAAATGATTGGTGTAGATTTTCAAGTTTTTGTTGGGAAGTGCCACAGATGTTTTCCTTGATAATTGTCACCATTAACAAATATAGCCTTAGAATCAATAAGATCTTGGATAACACTCTTCAAGCGGAAACACTTTTCAGTATCATGACCAAGATGACGGTGGTATTGGAGAAAAAAATTGGGATCAAAGTATTTGAATTGAGGTTTAGAGGATTCAATGGGTTAGATAGGAGGAAGTGTTACCACATAAGCATTAATTAAATTCAACATCACATTATGAAAAGATTTAGAAAGATGAGTATAAGTAAAAGTAGGTCTAAAAATAGATGACAAAGGAGCCACACCTATGGATGTTGCTTCAACTTGTTGATCAACATTGTTGGATAATTTGTTGATTTTGATAAAGTATTTTGATTTATAAAACTTATTGAAATTGGATGAGGCAACACTCTTATAAATGAGAACAAGATCCATTGGAGTGGTTCTCTCAAATTGACTCACTTGTAGTTGATAATGATGAAGCATTGCACACAATTTAGAAATGAAGATAATTCATAAAGAAATATCTTATCTCCAATGTTAGTTTGTAAATTAGCAATAAAAATGTGTTGCACATCAATATCAAGCACATGATAAGAAATATAAGCATGCAAATGCTTAAATCTACCAATGAAATCACTAAATTTTTCTTTAACACCTTGTTTAAAATGCATGAAATAAGTTAGAAATATTTTAGGACCAATTTTGTTTTGAAACTTTTCAATCAAAGAATTAGCAAGTTTTTGGAAAGAATCTATTTAATAAGGAGGCAAGGAACAATATCATTGCAAGGCTTTGTCTCGAAAGGTTCTAGTAAACAACTTTTCCATGAACCTATGATCATGAGAAAAATCACTACACAAGGTTTGGAAAGTTTTAACATGATTCAGTGGATCACCCTTACCATTATAAGTCTCAAGATGAGGAATATCATTATATTGTGGGATAACAGCATGGATAATATCCAAATAAAAAGGACTAGCAATGTCACAAGTATGAATGTTGAACTAGGATTGAGTCACGGAAGAAATTTTTTGTTGCAAAGAAGACATGGTTTGATCCAAGCTATTAATGGTAGAATTGGTAGAAATTATGGTAGGAGGAGAAACATGAGAAAGATTAGGAAGATTTTTGGAATTAAAGGAATGGTTGATTATATAAAAAGGATCACTATGATAATTAGGCATGGAAGAAGACAATGAAACACATGGCACACTTGAAGGGATAGAAGGATCAATAGGATTAGGAAGACTCACATTTTTAGGATTGGAATTTTGAATTGAAGTTGTGATGATAGGTGGAGCATAAGTAGACACACTAGGGATGGAAGTAGAGATAAGAAAAAAGGTCTCAACACTTGTAGTGGGTGGATTATAGCCTAATTTTTGATAAAATTCCCTAATGGGTTTGATACTTGTATCAATAAGATGAGAAATGCTATGCAAGAGGTTAACACCTTTGTCATCATTGTGAATAAGTTTCCTTAAGCTTTCTACAACTAAAAGAGCTTCATGATTAGTGTTTTCATGACCTAGCCAATGTTAAAAATTCTCAAATTCATGGGATTTTTTTGGACTTGATTAGGAGGAACACTTAATGCTTCTTCTTCATCATGTGAAGAATTAGAAGATTTATTCTCTATGATAAGATTCAGATCACTAAGATGCATGTTGGTCTCATCTAGATTCCTAGGAAAGAATGGGGGGGTCAGGATCAAAGGAACCCATAATTATAAGGCTTCTTCTAATAGGAATGCTATAGGTTGGACTCAAAGTGTTGAATCTCATGCCCAAGTGAATGAAAGGAAAGATAAATGTAATGCAATTCGAAATAATTATGCACTCCAAGAAAATTTAACTATCAAATTTAAGCATAGAATGATGATGCAATGTAAATTTTGATTAACAAAATCCATACAAATAAAGATATGATCTAACTACAATTCATATGAAAGAGATCTAAATGTCAAAAAGGGGAATCTAACACAAAAATCAGAATGTAAATGAACTAAGTTAGGTTCACCAAAATATAACATAAGAAATGGTGAACCCTCAATAAGGGAAACGCGGTATGCTAGAAGGTTCACCAAATCAAATGTGGGATATAAGGGGATATCCTATGTTATATTAGGAACACCCAAAAATGATTCACCCTCAAATCAAAATCAGATTAGAAAAGCCCAAATAAGATGAAGGGTGCTAATGCTAGATCTAGATTTGAAGATGGAGTTTTGGGGATTGAGTTAATTTTATGTCAAGATGTGAATGATATATAAAATCATATGCAAGGCTATGAAAGGAATGAAAAACATGATAAATGAAGTGATAACTAACTGATTATGATATCAGATCTTATGTATAAAAGTAAATGAAAGATGAAAACAAGAAGAATGAACTCACCTTGAAAACTAGGAGAGGACAAACAAACTTCAAATTTGGAAATGATTATCGCAGACCTGTCAGAATCGTAAACTATTATGGATCTAAAACCCTGATTACTATATGTTCTAACTATTAAATTTTCTGATCCTTAGGATAATACCAACTTAAGTTGACCTAGTCCAAAAAAATTGTTCTTGTCCTACAGACTCAAAAACTGGTGAAATCTATAGAAGATCAATCACTAGTTCTGCAACTCTAAAATTTGGGATCTAAAACTCCAAAAAAATGTTCCTGCACACAAGAAGAAGAGGAAAAATTTGTGGAACGGGGTTTTCCTTGGGAAAGCCCCTATATAGGAATTAACCTTGAAATTAAATAGGAAAGTAATGTAAACAAAATAAATGTCAGATTTACCTTGCATAAGAAACCCTCATGGATGGTTGTAGAAATCCATCAACTCCATAAGGATGCTTGTATGTTTGGAATGCATTTTAGAATCAAGGACTTCTTCAAAAATTCAATTGATCTAGACTTTTCAATCCTACATCTTCAATGAGAGTATACTTGAAATTATGAATGGAGAAGAGGAATGGATCTTCTTGATTGCTTTAGAATTCCTCCTCTATGCCACCATGGGAGAGAAAATTGCATCAAGGAGATAATATTTCCTTTGCTTGAATGGAAGAAGACTTGGAGACATGGAGATCTTTAATGGATTCTTTCCTTCAAATATTGAATTTTCCGCCTTAGTTGCACAACTTGAATTCTTCATCAATTGATAGCTTGCACAAAGATTAAATCATAATATATTGTAGGTCATAATGGTTGTCAAAATGAGAGGAGATACCCCCTTTAATACTCATTTTAGGATTCATAATTAGTAGGCCGACCACAACTAAGATCAGGAAATGAAACACCCCCGCATTGGGCCCAAATCCCACTTAAAATCAACCCCCAGGGAAAAGGCCGACTTGGGTCAGCCTTTTCTAGGACAAGGCCAACTTAGGTCAGCCTAATCTTGGAAGGGTTAATTCCAAAGAAAATCCTGGGCTTGGGTAGTGGGAAAAGTCTATGGGAAAGAACATGAAAGATGTGGGAAATAAAGCATAAAGGCATTGGATCTTGAAATCACTAAAATGGTTCTAGTAGGTCGTAAAAGAAATCCAATAATCGGTGCTAACATTTTAGGATGATACAGTAATGCAAATCTTGGATGGAGGTTTAGGTTTAGTTTTAACTTTCTCAACTTGATTGACTGCATGGTTAGCTTCATTGATTTTTTTCATTGTAATAAATGCAAGGAGAAGAAGAAGAAGGTTGATCAATGGTATTAGTTGAATGGGATGGAAAAGGTTTGGTATATATTTGTAAGTTTTGGTTAGGATGTGTAACAAATTTATTTGCATTGTTATTATCACCTTCCATAGATATAGCATTGGAATCAATGAGGTTTTTAATAATAGTTTTCAATTGGCAACACCTCTCAGTATCATGACCTGGTTGGTGATGGTATTCATAGAAAGATTTGGGATCAAATTATTTGGATTTAGGTTTATATGAATCAATGGGTTTGACAAGAGGAAGTGTTAACACATTAGAATTAATTAACTTCAATGTCACATTATGCAAAGATTCAAAAAGATGAGTAAAATTCTGAGCAGGTTTAAAAATAGATGACAAAGGAGTCACACCTTTGGATGGTGTTGCCACTTGTTCATCAACAGTGTTGGATGCATTTTTAATTTTGATAAAAGGTTTTTAATTTATGAAACTTGTTGAAATTGGATGCGACATCACTCTTATCAATGGGAACATGATCCATTGGAGTGGTTCTCTCATATTGACTCACTTATAGTTGATAATGATGAAGCACTGCACACATTTGAGAAAAGGATGAGAATTCTGAAAGAAGTATCTCATCCTAATGTCTTTATGTAAATTAGAAATAAAAGTGTATTGCACATCAACAACAGGTACAGGATAAGAAAGTTGAGCATGCAAATTCTTAAGTCTACCAATGAAATCACTAACTTTTTTCTTTAATGCCCTATTTAAAATGGATTAAATTAGTCAAAGAAATTTGAGGACCAATGTTTCTTTGAAATTGGTTGAATGAAATCATTAGAAAGACTGAAATGAATCAATGGAATAAGGAGGAAAATAACAATACCATTGCAAGGATTTACCTTGAATGGTTCTAGTAAATAGCTTTTCCAGGAGCCTATGGTCATGAGAGAAATCACTACACAAGGTTTGAAAAGTCTTAATGTGATTCAAAGGATCACCCCTACCATTATAGGTCTCAAGATGAGGAATCTCAATATTTTGCAAGATAAAAGCACGACTGGTATCCAAAGACAAATGAATAGAAATATCACAAGTAGGAATGTTAAAATTGGATTGAGTCATGCAGGAAATTTTTTGTTGCAAAGAAGACACATTTTGATCCAAGCTATTAATGGTATAATTGGTAGAAGAAATGGTGGGAGGAGAAACATGATAAATGTTAGGAACATTATTTGAAATGGAATAAATTGTTGAATATGAAAAAGGGACACTATGGTAAGTAGGCATGGATGAAGGAAATAAAACACATGGAACACAAGGAAGAATGGGATTAGGAAGAGTCATCTAGATAGGATTGGAATTTTGGATTGAAGTTGTTATGATAGGTTGAGTAAAAGTGGACATACTAGGAATGGAAGTAGAGATAGGCAAAGAGGTCTCAAAAATTGTAGTAGGTTGAGTGAGGCCTAAATATTGAGCACAATCTAGTGTAGGAGGACCGACCTCTGGACATGAGGATGAGGAATGATGTCCTCTTTTATGTTTTCTTTCATGTTGTAATAAATACCCGTATTTGTGTAACTCTATATCATGGTTAGGTGTATTATAAACCACCATTGACATAAGAGCCAAGGGGGAAAAATGTTGAGTCCTTAGGGATTTTAGGTCCTCTAAGAGTCATTTTCATGTTTTCAATAATGTTTTTCCACTCTAATGTAAAGGAGGGTCGAGTTGATTAGGAAATGCAATTCTCTTTGCAAATATGTAAAAGTTGTCAAAAATGTAAATCTTGCATTTTTGACAACATTTTGTTGCAATAATC
The DNA here is from genome assembly GCA_018584345.1 of Thuja plicata. NCBI lineage: Eukaryota > Viridiplantae > Streptophyta > Pinopsida > Cupressales > Cupressaceae > Thuja > Thuja plicata. The sequence continues at coordinate 2,915,973 of MU225649.1, read as the reverse complement.
CAACTTCCCTCCCAATGGCTCTAAATTTCAAATGGTGGTTATGAACCATTGGGAGAAGGTATAATAACCCCAAAGAATTCATTTCCAATGGTTAGGGTATGATTGTACGGAGTTGTGTAATTGCAAACAAGAAAATTTATACATATTTCTTGCAAATTTGATATTCCTGAGCATGTACGAATGTGTGGTAGTCTCTGATTGACTTCGGGAGATTGTGAATTTTTTTCCTTTCATTTTGAGTTGGTTTGAAGTATTAAAGTAATCGAGATTGAAAGTTGTGTATTTTTTCAATCCACTCGACTGTGTTTCTCTATGAAACCCTCTGGATTTAGGGTTTTACCCCAAAATGGCTCTTACTTGCACTTCCACCATCAACAATTGATGCATCTCTATGAAATGAAAGTAGGGACAATGTACTTTATGTTTCCTAGAGATATGAGTGTGGAAATGCAAGGATCATTGGGAAATCTAATGCTCTAGGTAGACATTTTTATGTGTAGGATACCTACTATATTGTGAAGATGTTGAAGTTTTAAGAGTTGTGTGTTGAAACAGAGGACCTCCCTTTGGATTTACTTATTTTTTGGATGTTCCTTAAAGAATTGACCCTTGGATTGGAGGAATAGAGAGTGTAAGTGGGAGTCCCTTTTTAAACCAAGGCATAATAGCCCTATTAGGCCTCTAGTCTTTTGAGAGTTTGAAACCTTGTCTTTGATGTCTAAAAGGATCCCATATAGGATATTGTGTAATTCAATAGAGGGTGTCAGAATACCATATTGGTTTGGTTGATCCTTTTAAGTTGTAATATATAAAAATGGGTCAGTCATGAAAATGTAAGATATCAATAATGATGTGGGTTAGAAATTGAATGTATATATTGTAAGGTATGAAAATGGTGTTGAGGAGAAGGTGAGATTGTCCTCTTAGCCCAAAATTTCACAAAGGAAATATCCACTTTGATCAACCATAAGAAAATGGTTAATGCACAAATGAATCAATCGATCATAAATAAGAAGAAAGAAGAAAGCCTTACAAATCCTGAATAATGGATAAAGAGTATGTAATAGAATTTAATGATACCTTAATTGAAATGAATTGAAGACAAGTACTAACCTCTAAATATAGAAGATCTAGAAAATCCTATTTTCTGATGTCTGTGTCAAGTTTCAATAAATTCTGCAACTGGATCTGGAACAGAAATGTAGAGATAGACAAAACCCAGAAATATTTTCCTTTTCCGAGTCAGTTCAACCTTGACCTCTTTGGTGGGGAATAATTGTACCCCAAAATGTTTGACCTTGACCTGTATTGCTCCGACAGAAATTTTGTTCATGGATTTCGAAAGTTGGCCGAAAAGGGTATCCAAATCTGATCTGAAATTTGCTAGCCTATACCTGTTCCTGCAAGAAAAATGGTTTTTTTCTGTTGGGGATGGGTTTGCCTTGGTCAAACCCTAGTTTTTGAATTAACCTTAAAGTATAATTGAAATTTTATAAATAAACAAAGAAAATAAACAAATTTACCTTGCTTGTATAGAAACCCTTGTGGAGGATTCGAATTCTTGGATCCACAAGTATGTATGCACCAAATGAATGTAGAATGTAGAATTTAAGATGTAGGATGTATCAAATCAATTGATTTTATATCTTCAAAACAAATCTTGAATGGATCTTGGAATAAGAGGAGGCTTGCATGGATGTGGATGGAGAAATCTTCAACAAGAGGGCTCCATTGAGCTTCAATCTTTCAATGGCTACCAATGGATCTCCTTGATGAATTGAATGCTTGACTATCTTTGAATGCTTGAATGATTGAGATTAGATGCTTTCTTTAATATATCATGCATAGAGTTTGGATGGATGGAATTGCTTCTTATGTCTTAGCTTACTTCTTGCTTAGGTGCTTCAAGTCTTAGAGGAAATGAGAGGAGAAAGCTTCCTTATATACCAATCTAGGGCACAATCTTCTAGAGAGGCCTACATAGGAGAATTAAATTCCAATTAGACCTATACCCCTATAATTGGGCCTATATTAAATTTAATTTCAATGTTCATTGTCTTGAAGACCGAAACAGCGAACCCGGAAGCGAGAATTAAATCTTTCCGAATCCCGACATCCAGAAACCCCAGAAACATGAAATATGGACCCTGGGTCAGGGTCGAGTTCAAATTTGACCTAGGTTAGGGTTTAGGTTGACCTTGACCTAGGTCAGGGTGGAGGTCGACCTTGACCTAGAAGGTTTACCTTGACCCTGAGGTCAAGAATCTCAGGTCTACAATTTAGGATGCCAAAAATAGGCTAGAGAGAAGTGGAAAAGGGGGCAGAACAGGGGTAAAAGCCAGTTCCAAGTTAAAGACCCACTCAAGGCATTTGACATGGCCCCAAAATACTTACTTGGAGGGCTAAACCAGTCCAAAATGGAAGTGCTTCCATTTTTCAATGATACATTTAGCCCCCACTTTAGCAAGAGTATGGACTCGATGCAAAGTCTTGGTAAAGGAAATCATAGAGAAAAGATAATCTTATTGAAATCAAAAGGGACAAAGGAATCCTCAAGTGCCTAGGGACTTAAGTCTTTATCAACCCTAAGATCATGATAAGAGAGACATCACCAGTCAAAGAGAAAAAGAGAGAGGTTGTGATTACCTCACCCAATGAGAACCTATGTCCCATTGTGAATCACACAACGAAAAAGTGTAACTAGAAACATGGAGTTGAACCACCTAGTGAATGTGGCTACTCACTAGTCAAATCATCAAGGTTTTACTCTTGGGAATATTCTACTCCAAAAGAGAAAAGCCAAAATACAGAGAGATCCATTCTTAAGGACACCTTCCGACCTTAAGGGATCAAAAATATTTGTATATTGAAACTGAAGGGATCAAGAGATCCTTGTAAATTTAAACTAGAGGGATCAAGAGATCCTATGAGATAAAAAACCATGCTTTAAGGATTAGTCTATAATCCATAAAGGGAAAAAAAAAGTTTTGAGTTTTGAGTTTTAAAAATATTTTGGAAGTGTGTGTGTGCAAAGAGTGAGTAGATTGTATGCCCCCATGTTAAAGTCATTTCTAACACTTTAACAAGAGCAATGGCTTTACCCAAAACATAAACAACTTCACTAATTACGTTTCCACTATGAGATTCCCCCAAGCAAAGACAAATCAAGGGAAATACCACATAAACATACAGAGAATATAGAAGGTATCTACCTACTGTGGGGTTAGTATGATCATAAGATAATATGTATAAATAGATATGATATTATTGAAAATGAATTTACATCATTCCCCAAATAAAGTAGAACTACAATCACAATGGAGGAAATAAAATGCAAGAGTTACGAAGGAGAGTCTTTTCAGACCACAACATGGAGACCAAAAAGAATCAATGCTACCATTTCGCAAATCCAAGCGGACTACACAAGGAAAAAATTTACGAACAATAGCACAAGTACAATATACCATGGAACAATATATAGAAGAATAGAGATACATATAGAAGAATTGTACAAAAGGTTTTATTCTTTTATCACCTTGCACCAATAAAGTAACAAGGGTCATATAAAATAATCTTACAAACATTTAGAAAATATAGTACAGGAGAAGCACAGTACAATAGGCAAACACATAAAAGGTTACCATGAAGTACAAGCCAATCAAGTGCATCACCTACTCTTCCCATCTTGGTTTATATCATTTAGGGAAGGTGGGAAGCTCACAAGAGGGACTATATCCAACACTGTAGGAATAATAGCCAGTTCCAATCAAGGATCCTCTTGGAATCATGATGTTTAATACTAGGTGTAATGATCATTTGTGTGGAAAGAATATGAGGTAAATCAGTATTAAGATCAATAGTCTAATATTCATCATTAGCATCAGTAGGATCATTAAGAGTATCTTCTTCATCAAGACTAATCGAAATAGACTCTAAGATGTGAATGGAATCATCATAATTATTCATCTTAACATCATTATTAACATTAACTTCCTCCAACACATCAGGAATAAGCTGGTCAAAAGAAGGTAAATAATTTTGAAGAATAGAAGCACGAGCCCTATCATGAGATTGACACTTCTTACGATGTTCATTGGAAGATTTGTTATATTTTTTCTTGTTTGAAATATGTTGAGAACTAGGAGGAACAACAATGGGTTCCTTCACAGGATCTATAGGAGAATTAGTAGGATTCTCAGTAGGCTAAAAAGAACCACTAGGAACTTGATTAATAGAACTAGAAGTAAGTGATAAAGGAGGTATGGAAGGCGTAGGCAAAAGACCATGGTTAAGATCCATCTGAGGCATGCTTAACTCAAGAATTTTGTGATATTTATAGGCTTGATATGAGAAAAAAAGGTTATCAGGTTGAGAAGAACATGAATCATGTAATGAAGGCCAAAAGAAGTCAAGGGTAGCACAATCCCTAGGCCTAGAAGGTTGATATAAGCTATGATCAATTCTCTTCACCTCTTCATCATGAATGAACTTAATACACTTATGGATAGTAGAAGCAATGGCACCCATGGAAGTCAACCAAGGAAAACCAAGCTTAACTTGAAATTGATCAGAAGTAAGGACAGTGATGAATGTAGTGTCCACCACTTTACCACAAAGTTCAATAGGTAAGTTAATAGAAGAAAATGATGGATAGAGAAAACCATTACAAGTTTGAATCCACACATCAGATGTATCATAATAATCACATTGTAAATTCTTCATAAAAAGTTTTTCTTCAATGATGACATTGACTAAGGAAGTAGGATCAACAAGAAAAGCACGTGTAGATATCTTAGCAATCCTAGTATAAATGTGGAGGGGACCATCAGGAGCTTTAAAGGTCTTATAATCATCAAATGTGATTGAGAGTTCTCGAGGTCTTTTATCCTTAGGTTGTTTTGAAGGTTTAGATTGAGGTTTCGGTTTAGGTTGAGGTGAAACTTAAAGTTGAGATTGAGATGGAGGAACTTGAATAGGAGGTTGATATTGAGAGTGGGTGGAGATACAGGTTGAGGCAAAACAACATGCTCCACATGGTTAACAATATGATTGATATCATCCATCTTTGAATCATAAACAATATCATAGAAGATGGTTGAACAATGGTATTATTGTCATGTGAAGGCAAAGGATTCATATAGTTTTGGAGATTTTGATTAGGAGGAGACACAAATTGGTTCCCACTACCATCAAAATGATCAACAGATAAAGCATTAGAATCAATTAAATCTTGAACCTTATGTTTTAGGGAATAACACTTCTTAGTATCATGGCCATTCTGATTATGGTATTGACAACAGGATTTTGATGTCATCATAGTAGGAAGAAGAGGTCGAATAAGAGGAAACGTAATCATATTAGCAGTTAACAATTTACTCATAATATAATGTAAAGATTCATAAAGAGGATTAAATGTATGATTTAAATGAAAAGCAATGGATGCAGAAGTGACATTATGGGATGCAGCGACAACTTGATCAGCAACCGTATTTGCTTGTTTATTGATTTTGACATAGTTTTTAGGCTTTTGAAACTTGTTGGGATTAGGAGAAGCATCACTCTTATCAACTAGAATAGGATCCATTGGAGTGTTGCTCTCAAATTGACTTACTTGTAATTGATAATGATGAAGCGATGCACAAAGTTATTAAAAAGAGATAAATTTAGTAAGAAAAATCTTATCTCTAATATCCTTTCACAAATTTGAAATAAACATATGTTGAATATCAATATCAGGAACAGGATAAGAAATCTGAGCATACAAATGCTTAAATCTACCAATAAATTTAGTCAATTTTTCCTTAGTATTATGTTTACAATGCATCAAATCAGTTAAGGACACTTCTAGACCAATGTTATTTTGGAACTGTTGAATAAGGTATTAGCAAGTTTTGGAAAAGAATCAATAGAATAAGGAGGCAAGGAACAATACCATTGCAAAGCCTTATCACAAAAATTTCTAGCAAACAACTTGGCTAAAATCCCATGATCATGAGCATAGTCACTAGAAAGGGTGTAATTCTCAAGATGAGGTATATTGGCTTGCTGAGGGACAGGAGCACGAATAATGTCTAGGGATAAAGGACTACCCATGTCACATGTAGGAATAATAAACTTGGATTGAGTTAAGGATGCAAGTTGTTGTTGTAAAGAGGATATAGTTTGAGCCAAACTAATAATTGTGGAATCATTAGAAGAAATAGGAGGCATAGAAACATTAGGAACACTAGGAAAAGTGTATGAAGCAGTAGAAATAGAAGACACAACTGGTGGAACACTTGGAAACACAATTGGAGGAGGATTGGAATAGGCAAAAGGAACACTATGGTAAGAAGGTTGTGAGGTAGGTAAAGATACTAGTGGAACACTCACAGGAAGAGATGGAAGTGGAATATTTGAAGTTAGAGGATTGGAAAATGTAAGAGATGTAGTCACTAAAGGAGGATTATAAGTAGGATTACTAGATAAAGGAATCAAAGAAGGTTCCACACTAATGACATGAGGAGTAAATCCTAAATCTTGAGCTTCTTGAGCTAAATTTTTAATATTTAAATGCAAAATATAAGTAATACCATGCAAGATATTAACACCTTGATCACTATAAAGAATGAATTTCTTAAGAGCCTTTATAGCTTGAATAGAATCTTGATTATGGTTTTCTTGAATAAGCCAATTTTCCATTTTATCAAGTTCAGTTGACAGTTTTTGGACTTGTTCAGGAGGAACTCTTAAAGCATCATCCTCACCATTAGATGAGGGAGAAGAGTTATGATCCATAGAAGGATTGGAATCATAAGTGATCAAATTGTCATCTGAGATCCTAAGGAAAGGAGAGGAAGACTTGCAATCAAAGGAACCCATAAGTCTGCAACTTCTTCTAACCAGGATATTATAGGTAGGACTAGAGGTAGTAAATCTCATACACCAATGCAATGTAAATGAACTAAACTAAGAAAATATAAATGCAATAAAATACAAGAAGTCTTATCTAATATGCATGCAAGATCTAACATGAAATGTAAATCTATTACCAAAAAGAAAGAGTTGTCTATTGTGGGTTCACCAAAATGTAATATCTAAAAATGGGGCGGTCATGAAAATGTAAGATATGAATAATGATGTCGGGTAGCAATTGAATGTATATATTGTAAGGTATGAAAATGGTGTGGAGGAGAAGGTAATATTTTCCTCTTAGCCCCAAATTTCACAAAGGAAAGATCCACTTTGATCAACCATAAGAAAATGTTTAATGCACAAATGCATCAATTGATCAAAAATAAGAAGAAAGAAGAAAGCCTTAAAAATCCTGAATAATAGATGAAGAGTATGTAATAGAATTTAATGATACCTTAATTGAAATGAATTGAAGACAAGTACTAACCTCAAAATATAGCAGATCTGGAAATTCTCCAATCGATTCTAGAACAGAAATGCAGAGACACACAAAACCCAGAAATTTTTTCCTTTTTTGAGTCAGGGCGACCTTGACCTCTTTGGTAGGGCACAATTGTGCCCCAAAATATTTGACCTTGACCTGCACTACTCCGATGGAAATTGCGTTCATGAATCTTGAAAGTTGGTCGAAAAGGGTATCTAAATCTTATCTAAAATTTGTTGTCCTATACCTGTACCTATAATAAAAATGGTTTTGTTTGTTTGGGAGGGGTTTGCCTTGGTCAAACCCCAGTTTTGGAATTAACCTTAAAGTATAATTGAAATTGCATAAATAAACAAATAAAATAAACAAATTTACCTTTCTTGTATAGAAACCCTTATGGAGGATTTGAATCCTTAGATCCAAAAGTATGTATGCACCAAATGAATGTAGAATGTAGAATGTAAGATGTATGATGTCTCAAATCAATTGCTTGTAGATCTTCAACACCAATCTTGAATGGATCTTGGAATAAGAGGAGGCTTGCATGGATGTGGATGGAGAAATCTTCAACAAGAGGGCTCCATTGAGCTTGAATCCTTCAATAGCCACCAATGGATCTCCTTGATGAATTGAATGCTTGAATGTCTTTGAATGCTTGAATTCTTGAGAGTAGATGCTTTCTTCAATAGATCATGCATAGATTTTGGATGGATGAAATTTCTTCTTACATCTTAGCTTACTTCTTTCTTAGGTGCTTCAAGTCTTAGAGGAAATGAGAGGAGAAAGCTTCCTTATATACCAATCTAGGGCACAATCTTCTAGAGAGGCCTACATTATAGAATTAAATTCCAATTATATCTATATCCCTAGAAGTGGACCTATATTTAAATATAATTTCAAGGGTCATTGCCTTAAAGACTGAAACAGCCGACCCAGAAGCGGTAATTAAATCTTTTCGAAGCCCAACATCCGAAAACCCCGGAAACATGAAATCTGGACCCTGGGTCAAGGTCAATGTCAACTCTGACCTAGGTCAGGGTCGAGGCCAACCTTGACCTATAAGGTCAACCTTGACCCTGAGGTCAAGAATCTCAGGTCTATAGTTTAGGATGCCAAAAATAGGTCAGAGAGAAGTTGAAAATGGGGCAGAACAGGGGTAAAATCCATATCCAAGTCAAAGACCCACTCAAGGCATTTGACATGACCCCAAACCACTTACTTGGAGGGCTAAACCAGTCCAAAATGGAAGTGCTTCCAGTTTCTGATGATACATAAGTAATTTGAATTTGTGTCCCAAAAATAGATGGAGTAGGGATACAAGCCTAATTAGGCCTCATTGAAGAAAATACTCCTAAACTCTTTATGAGACCTTTTCTAATGCATAGGTTTTCTATTTTAGTTAATTTTGGGATGGAATACATAAAGAGTTGATTCATGTTGGTAGGGGGAAATTTGAGGGTGAGTTGATGCCCAATAAAGCCCTTATGTCCTTGTGTGAAAGGATTGGGTAAGGAGTGAGTCCTAAGTGATGTTGAAGTGTTTCAGAGAGATGATTGTTTGGATTTACCTTTAGCATGTGGAGCCATGTCTTGTAAACACCATCTAAGTGAAGGTATTATGATGTTTGGGTTTATTAGAACCTAGGTAAGAAGATATCTGCATCAAGTGGTATCATAGCAAGGGAAAGGAACCCTTAGGTAGAAAAAGAGGAGAAGAAGACATGACAAAAGAAGATGAACTTTCAAAAATCATGACTAATGTGGAAATTGCAAAGCTTGTTAGTAATAAATGGTAGAGAATAGGAAAATCATAGAAGAGATGGATGAGATGAGGGACCAAATGAGAGGAATGGTTTAGGAAAGCTCTGGAGGAAATGGAGATTGCGATGTAGAGGAAGAGATCCCAACATGGGTAGAAGAGGAAGTGACTGCAGAACAGAGACCCCTCTTGAATTCCCTAAAGTCCATGGAGAGGAGAACTATGGATGGTAAGTTAGAACTGCCTATATTCAGTGGGAGAATGGATCCATAATTAGTCATGGATTGGATAGACTCCCTCACAAGCTTCTTTGAATGTGAAGAAATTCCATACCACTAGAAGGTGAAAATAGCAAAGTCAAAGTTGAAATTCTTTGCTTTGACATGGTGGAACTTTATTCAGGATGATAGAGAGATAGATGGGAAAAGTAGAGTATCTACTTGGAAGAGGATGGTAGGTTTGGTGAAAGAGTCTTATGTGCCTTAATATTATGAGGTGCAGTTGCATAGGAGAAGACAAAACCTTAGGTAGAAGGATATGGACGTGAACACATACACTAAGGAGTTCATGAAGTTGTGTATGAATTCCAAGACAAAGGAGATAGAAGGAGACAAGTTAGCCAGATATATGAATGGTTTGATTTTATCCATTCAAGAAGACTTGATTTTTCTTACCCCTGAGACAGTGCAAAAGTGTCATCAATTGGCTTCTAAGGTGGAAGAGAAGTTCAAAAGGAGACAAGATTAGAATGGAAGAGGAAGAGGCAGAAAAAAAAGAGTAAGGAGTCCCTTTAGGGGAAGAGGGAATGGATTTTATTCCCAAGGAGACTCAAATAAGGATCAACATAGAGGTGAAGGTAATAACAATAATTTCAACAAGAGGGGAAATTTTAGAGGAAGGAGACTAAACTTCAGAGGAATAATACAAGGAAGAGGACCTATCAGATGCTTCAATTGTAACCAAGAAGGGCATATGGCCAATAGATGTCCAAAGAAGATAAGTACAAGTTCAATGGGAGAGAGGAGGACAAATCTAGTCCAAGAATCATATTTTCAAAGTGTTTCTCATATTAGAGTGTAAATGCTCCTGATGCATATGGATACCTTGATAAATGAGAGGCTCTGATGATCAGAAGGGTAGTAACTACCATGAAGATTCCAGTCAAAGAACCTCCACAAATAAATTCACTCTTCAAGACAAAATGCAAACCTAGAGGTAATATTTTTAAAGTATTAATTGACTCTCGATCTATTGAGAATTTTGTATCTTTTGAAATGGTAGAGAAACTTAAAATGAAAATAATTTCTCACCCTTCTCCCTATAAGGTCTCATGGCTAACCCAAGGTTAGAAATAAATTGTAGAAGAGCAGGCTTGGGTAGACTCTCAAATAGGATCCTATAAGGATAGAATACTATTTGATGTGGAAAAAATGGATTCTTGCGATCTCCTACTTGGGAGACCATGGAAATTTGATCTTAAAGCATACCATGATGGTTTTAAAAATACATACTCCATAACAAAGGATGGAAAAGTGATCGAAATACTACCTTTGATGGAAGAAGAAGAAGAAGAACCTAAAGGAAAGGAAGCAAAAGTGCGAGTGATGGAAGGAAAGGAGTTTATGAACGAAGTTTCCAAAGAAGTGTGGTTTTCTCTAATCCCTATCCCAAGAGCCATAGCAGTGGCTAAAGAAGGAGATGAAAAACCAAAGAGAGAAATATTAGTGGATCATGTAGTTCATTTGTTATTGAACTAGTATAAGGGCATCATTTCAGATGGAATGCCAAGGTCACTACTTCATGTTAGAGATATAAGTCACTATATTGACTTCATCCCAGGGTCTACACTACCTAACAAGGAAGCATATAAGCTTACACCCCAGCAAAATGAAGAGATGGATAGACATATTGAGAAGCTACTAGAATCAAGACTTATTGGGAAGAGCCTAAGCCCTTATGTACTAGTTTTTGTCCTTGCACCTAAGAAGGGGAGGCCACTTGGAAATTTTTTACCAATTCAAGGGTCATCAACAAAATAACAATCATGTATTATTTCCCCATACCAAGAATTGAAGATTTGTTAGACTGTTTGTGGGTGCTAAATAATTTACAAAAATTGATCTTAAAAGTAGATATCATCAAATTAGGATAATGCAAGGGGATGAGTGGAAGATAGAATTTAAAACAAATGAGGGCTTGTGAGTGGTCAGTCATGCCATTTGGCTTGTCCAAAGCCCTTAGTACATTCATGAGACTCGTGAATGAAGTCTTGAGGGATTTTATATTTTATAGGGAAATTTATGATTGTTTACCTAGATGATATACTACTCTTTAGAAGATCAAAGGAGGAAAACATAAAACACTTGGACATGGTCCTAAAGAAGCTACATAAGGAGGAGTTGATGATAAACATTGAGAAATGTATATTCATGTAGGATGAGATAATATACTTGGGTTTTGTAATCTCACATGGTGAGTTGAAGATGGACTAGGAGAAGGTAAGTGATATTCTTTCTTGGCCTACCCCTGAGACAATGGGAGATGTCAAAATATTTCATGGGTTTTCCACATTTTTATATGAAATTTATAAAAGGATTCAATCATATTTGTGCCCCAATGCTTGAAACTATAAAAGGAGGGCAGAAGTGTAAATTTTTTTGGACTAATGAAGCTAATGAATCTTTTGAGACTTTGAAGAACAAGGTGGCTCAACAACCAGTCCTTTCTATACTAGGCTTCAAAAATATTTTCCAAGTGGAGTGTGATGCAAGTCATATGGATATAGGGCTTGTTCTCAGTCAGTAAGGTAAGCCTATATAATTTTTTAGTGAGAAATTAAATGAAGAAAAAAGAAAATATTCCTCCTATGATTTAGAAATGTATGCTTTAGTTTAGTTTTTAAATAAGTGGAGGTACTATTTGATTCCAAAAGAATTCATTGTGTTTACTGAAAACAAGGCACTGAGTTTCATAAACAGTTAAGAGAAACTAAACCACGGACATATGAAGTGGGTTAAGATATTGTAGTCCTACACATTTTCTCTAAAAAAAAAGAAGGGAGTAAAGAACAAGGTGGTTAATTCTCTGAGTAGAAGGGTATTTACAGTGAGACAAATCAAGTTGGAGCATGTAAGGATTGAAGCCTTGAAGAACATGTACCAATAAGATGAATACTTTGGTGAGATCTATCAGGTATGCACATTATTTGATGAGAGGGGAGTTCTGTGAATTTATGATATAGGATGGTTTTCTTTTCAAAGGGTGTAGCTATGTATCCCCAAATGCTCCATGAGGGTGAACATAATCAGGGAAAAACATTGTGGAGCCATGGAAGGACACTTTGGTCTTGACAAGACCATAGAGTTGTTGAAAAGAAAATACTTTTGGCCCAAGATACAAGTAGACATCATAAAGTTTGTAGAGACATGTGTGATTTGTCAAAAGGAAAAAAGGAATATCTACCAATGCAGGACTCTACAAAACCTTTGTCATTCCATCAAGACCATGGGAGAGTATCAGTATGGATTTTGTGTTAGGATTACCTAGAACCAAGAAAGGATATGATAGTGTTTATGTGGTAGTTGATAGATTCAGTAAGATGGCTCATTTCTTTCCATGTAAAACTACCTATGATGCTTATTATGTTGTTGATCTCTTTTTCAAGGAAATTATAAGAATCCATGGTTTTCCATTGAATATAGTGTTAGATAGGGATTTAAAGTTCATAGGGCACTTTTGGAGAACATTATGGAGCAAATTGGGTACAAACTTGGCTTTCTCATCTGCATACCATCCACAAATATATGGTCAAACAAAATTGGTCAAAAAATCATTAGGGAATTTGTTGAGATGTCTCACTAGACAACATGGTGAGAAGTGGGATGCAACGTTACCATAACAAGAATACTCCTACAATGATACAGTAAATAGGAGCACTAGTTGTTCACCATTTTAGATAGTATATGCTCTACACCCAAGAGGTGTCATGGAGTTGAGAGAAATTAAACAAGGAGAACCAATCAGTGCTGAGGGTGAAGCATTTGCAATTTCTATTAAGGATGTACAAGAACAAGTCAAAATCAGTTACAACAATCTTAAAATAAATAAAAACACCATGCTGACAAAAAGAGGAGGGATGTTCAATTTTATTTTGGAGACTTGGTGTGGGTCAACTTGAATAAGGAGAGACTCCCAAGGGAAAATACAAAAATTTCATGTAGAGAAAGATAGGACCCTATCAGATCCTTAAGAAGCATGGGCGGAATGATAATTAAATTCAACTCCCTCTAGATCTTGGTATATCCCCTATATTAATGTTTGTGATCTAACCCCATATAAAATTTGTTGGTCCACTGAGAGGGGGAGATGAATAAAAAAAACTAAAACCCAATCACTTAAAACTTAGCTCACTAATTCACTCGGTATAACTGAATACAGTAATAACTGACTCACCAAATAACTTAAAAACTTAAACAACCATACATCTCATAATATGAAAATCAATCATTCAAAATCAGTTAACACCAAATTTAATGAGGAACCCCAATATGGGAAAAACCTTTGTGGGAATTGTGACCCACAATAAAAATATACCTTTCTGAAGTACGCTCAGTTAAGAACTTATCCTGTTAAAGATTAGAAACACATTTGCTAGATGTTACCCTGTTAAGGGATGTACCTTAGATATGTCAAGTTCTTCACCTTGTTAGGAGTGGCCTTGCTAGAGGACTTTAAACACTCTTTTTGAATGTCAACTATGTCTAGAATTTACAAATAGGACTGTTAAATTCACTCGGTTAAGATATTTTATCTGTTACAAATGCTAATAAGAAATAGTAAAACTTTGATCTATAAATATAGAAACTACCTTTGCTTGGGTAAAATCCTTTATTCTCACATGAATACTAGCATCACATACTCCATTTGGCTCTGCTCTTAGACTATAGATTCTTCTCTTTCTACTTCTCTGCTCTACTCGGTAAATTTTGTTCTTCTACTTCTTAATTCAACTCACCAGCATCATCAACTATGTTCATTTCTCATCCTTTATATGGACAAAAGTTTGCCTCTTAATCCCCTTTCTTAGGTTTTCCATCATTTGTGCTCACTCGTTTGATCATCTTTTTCATGAATCTTAGCTCGCTAAACCATTTAAATTTTACCACGTAACTTGAAATTTTCTTGGAACTCTAATAATCAAGTTTAACTGCTTAATCTTCACCTTAGATCTTCTTGTAATACCCACCTATAGTTTTCTTTCAGTTTCTAGTGTCGTACTATTTTAGGCTATTGGTTTAGTTGTTAGGCTGGATTCTTTTGGGCTATGTTGCTGTGAGCATTTAATTTCAATAGTTGGATTTTGTATGGATTTATGATTTTATATCATGTATTAAAAATAGATGATGTTTCATGATGATTATTGCTTATGCATTATATTAGATGTTTATGAGTACTTACCCCATACTTGCATGTGCACGGTTAGGTTACATGTGTATGTATGTATTGTGTGTTGGGTGTGGCAGAAAATGGAGACCTAGTTACTTGCATTTTCAAGATCCACACGTTCGACTGATCCCTGTCATTGTTTGCTATAATATATTTTGGATGTGCATGCGTGTGCTTGTTGTGACAGGTTTGCAGGTACAGGGCATCGTCTTCCCTGGATTGGCAGGAGTTAGTGTGCCCATAATACATCTCAAATGGTAAAGGGGGGAGTTAACAATAAGACCCAAAACCCTAACCTAAACCTACTTTGTCCTAGGATTGGACAAGAATCAGTTTGACAATCCTACCCAAATTCATCCAAGGGATATAAATTCATGGTTACCTCCTAGTTGGTGTGTTATGGTTACCTCCTAGTTAATTAATTGTCAAATTAATTATATTCATGTTCATGTTTGTTGAAATCATTTAAATATTAAATGTAGGGCATTTAATTAATGTGAGTAATTAAATACCTATGTTAAATTATTAAAATAGTTTAAAATGCATTTTTAGAATATTAAATTTAAATTGAGTATTTAACTCAATTTTGAATTATTGAATTTAAACTGGATTTTTGATTCAATTTTAACTAGATAAAAGCTCTTGTGATTTTTTGTGAGTATATTTAATATATTTGACATTTAAAATAAATGAATAATCATGTTTTTAGGAAAGTTGTTTTCTTCATGTTTCTGAAAATCAATTAAGGTGAAATTTCAATTAAAGAGGGTTTTAATTTTATTTGGAATGTTTTTCTCTCAAAAAATAGGAAAAGGAAAGTTGTGTGCTTCTCTTATTTTATTAAAAAATTAGGGTTTGAGTCTTTATGAGGATACTTTCTGTCATTTTAGAGGTTACACAAGTTTTGGATACAAGTTTTGAGAACTCTGCAATTTTTTTGTCATTGTGTTGAAAAAATTTTACTTGAATTTTTTGGATTGGATTGGGAAAGACGTCATTATAGGTGGCTTTTCCTTCAGATTCAACTGCAGAGATCAAATTGGAAAAGAATCGAGACTCTCAGCTTCAGAATATTTGGTGCATAATTTCAGTGGTTGAGGTAGGGTTTGAATACCCACATACTTTATTCTTGTTCTCAAAAAATTGTGTCTTCATGTCTAAAAAAATAAATCCATGCTGAATAATTATTGTTACATTTATTGTTGTGCAAGAAGGTCCTCAATAATTGTTTTGAATCAGTTGGAAAAGAAAGTAAACTAGGTTTTCATTGTAGAAACTAAACCCTAGAAAACTGAAAAAATGAATTGCTTAGGTTTTGGTTGAAAATTGATAGTCTTGTATCAAAATGGTTATGTCAATTATATTATAAAAATCTCATTTATTAAAGGAAATCGGCCTCATTCGAACCTTGGAGAAAACAAGAAATATACCTTGTCTTTCTATAAAAATTTCCTTAATAAAATATCCTATTATTCCCTTTAAATCTCTTTAGAAATTAATTTGAACGATTATTTAATACTTGCTGGTTTCTCAAAAAAAAATACAGAGTTTTAGAAAATTAAACCAGTCAAAAAAAAGGATTAAAAAAAAATATGCCTATGTTATAAAATATCCTTTTAGAAAATTTTTAAAAATATATATAAAACAAACAAAAAAAAACGTAATTAAAAAAAGGAAAGTTTTATAAAAAAAAAAAAATTTTAGTGGCAGGGAGGCATGCCCTCAAACCCCACCTCCACACTGTCGTACCCGGTAGGCAGCACCAGTCGCATGGCAGTCCACTTCCGGCATGACAGTGCCTTTCGCCCTGCAGTGAACACAGGCCACTGCACGGCCGGGCTAGTGGGGTCGAGCGGCTCCCCCCATATTAATTATTTTGTTAATAAAAAAAACAAAATTCTTTTTTTTATGAAAGTTTAAATTTTAATTTATTAAAATTTGATAGTTGTTATTTTAAGTTTTATTAATAATTTTTATTTAATTATAATTTTTAATATTTAATAATTAATTTTTATTAATGGTTATATATTAATTTTAATATTAAAGATGTTTATTTGGTGGTTACGATTCTTTAGGGTATTTTTCTCTCAATTAATCTTTATAGGATTTATTTATGGATTAATTCTAAGAGATTAATAGTAATTGTTGTTCTTTTATTTAGATGTAATTAACTTGTTATTCAGTAGTTGAAATATATGTACATTGATTTTTTATCAGAAGATATGAATTTAATTATGGAAGCAAAACTACTATTTGTTAAAAGGAACTGATTTCTTCAGTTAGCTCATATGTGATGTTAAATTAGTCAGTGATCTGGATGAACTTAGTAAATATTTGACTTACTTGAAGTAAAGTGTTAAATGTGAGTGTATCTATTTGATTATGAAATAGTTATACATTATGATTATGGGTTCGGGCTTTAGTTTTTCCCAAGAAAAAGTCCAGAGGTTGTGGGATGTGTTTTCTATGTTGGATCTTGATTATAATTCTGATTTGGTCCTTTATACCAACCCTTAACCTGGTTCAATTGATGTTTATGTGTACTCTGAGTTGTGCTTTATATTTCATCATTCATGATGTTGAGAGGAACTAGATTTGGGGGTTTTATGTTTTGTAGCACTTTTGGTTCAGTATGCGTGATCAGTGAACCTAGGGTAGGTTATCTAGATGTGTGGTAGGGGGTGGCCTGTAGTAATATTTTGGGGCCCACAAGTGGCTGCCAGGTTCACTTATTGCAAGTTTATTAATCCAGTGATAATATTGAACACATTGAGAGACTTAAAATGAATTAATAAGATAAGGTGCCTCCCACAAACTTGAGCACTTGTATAGGATAAGATGGAGTGTTGAGAAGATACTTTCCACCTTGCGAGGTGTGAGTCTGGAATTGTTAATGACTTTGTCTGTACGAGAGGTCATTGATATCGTATATGGTCACTTAAGTGTCGGGGTCCTGAGAGATTGCCAGGCTGAGACTTAAGGATTAGATGTATATGATGACACCTTCCTATAAAAATTATAGGTTTCCTACCTATGTCAGTTTCCTTTGGTTTAGTGGGTCATACCTCATAGCTTGATTTGTACACCTTGAGTTGGTAAGCTTTCAGGGTCCCATTGCTTAGATGGTCCTTGATTTTGGTTAGATATTTGAGTGGGGTCTACTTGTTATCCCTTCATCATGGTGGGGTGGATTGTTACAGTTCCACATGGATGGGTGGTAGTGATTCTTTACCATTTTGAGATTCCATGTTCATGTGCTAGTGTTGGATGCAGCTTGGTTTGGTTATACTTATCTTACTTTAATGGAGGTTTTGATCTTATCATTTCTATATTTTACATTTATTTATCATATCGCGTTTGATACTTGATTTGGGATAATTGTAATCTTATTGTATTAAGTGATTACCACATACCCTGCAACATGTGCATAGGATGTAGGTTTGATGTATACCTGAAGGTATCAATTGTAATATTGTAATTATATCATTGATGTTATCATGTAATCTATTTTAATAATGAGAATCATTTGTTATGGATATCTCATTGAGTTTTGGTCTTATGTAATTCTACATCATGGAACCCTTGAGTTTTGTTATCTATGCTTGTATGTGTTCATGTGAGTAAATGGTAATTTATTTTGCTTTGATGTATGTTCTTGTTTGTAAACTTTAAAAAAAATCATTCTACAAACATAGTATCATGTTTAGGTTAATTCCTCTTGGGTTCCTTTGCGGGGCATTACATCTAATATCAGAGCCCGCATTCCTACACTGGGAACTCTAGGTAATGTACACTTATTAGGTGTCTTATAGTTAAACTTGAATACCAAATATAGACATAAAACCATGTTATTTTTCATACCATTGCTTTGTGAATCATTCGTGTCTTTGTCTTTATTTGAGTTATGTTGTGAGTTGTTGTATGGTTTTTGGTTGCTTCAGGAATCATGCTTGTTGAGACTAGAGCTACTTGGGGTCATGGTAGAAGCCAAGATGGTGGTCATGGAAGGGGTAGACGTCATAGCCCTTTTGGGAGTGTTAGACAAGAGAGTTCTCAGTAGTAGAGCAGAGATGAACATAGGGATGAACATCAGGCTGAGTCTAAAGAGCCAGGCACTAGGCAGTTGTTACAGGAAATCCTGAATTGTCTGGGTCCTAATCAGGGTAGAGTGGAGTAGGATGCTTCTCATCACTCTTGGATAGAGGAGAGGGTGAGGGAGAGATCCAAGAGTCCTCCGAGTTGGAATTATGTACCTGATCCTGATACTATTGCGGCGAACCATATGAGGGATCTTATGAGATCATGACCTACTCCCTTTGATGGGAAAGGTTCAGGATCAGAAGTAGAGACTTGGCTTATTTCCTTAGAGAGATGTTTTGTGATGCACCCCTTTAGTAGCAATAATAAGGCCAGATATGCGATTATGTAGCTCTCTCACTTTGTGGAATTTTGGTGGAAGATCGAGGAGGAGAAGTTAGGGCTTTGCATGGATACCGTCACTTGGGAGTTATTCCTTGAGAAATTCCAAGAGCGCTTTCTATTAGATCAGTAGAGGAAAAAAAGGGAAGATTAATTTCACAACCTGTGACAGTTGACTTTGGCAGTAGAGGAGTATGAGCGTCATTTCTTTGAGCTCTAGCAGTATGCCAAATTTGGGTAGGATTCATCCCTCATAATTTAGCACTTTATTAGGGGGCTTAATGCTCATATCATCGGGGAATTTAATCTATTTGAGCCTAATAACCTTAGATTTGTGGTCATCAAAGCTACTCTTATAGAGGAAAATAACTCTTGGAGTCACGGTGGTCTGTTTGGTGCTCAGTCAAGAGGTGCAGTTGTTTCAAGGGTTAGAGGTAATCTATCTCACGAGACTAGGAACTTTAAGAAACACCCTAGTTTCTTCAAGAAAAATCAAAGTCAAAAGAAGAAGAGGTCAACTCCACCTAGTCAAAACATTGGTTCTCTCTCTAGACACCCTTGTAGTTTTTAGCGCTTCAGGCGCAATCAGTCTAGTCAGCCTGCGCAGAGTGCACAACATAGCATGAGCAGAGGGAGTTATCAGCAGTTGAGTGCACCTTCAGCTGGTATCAATTATGATAGAGGTACTAGTTGTTTCTCATGTGGTCAGTTTGGTCATATAGTGGCCAACTGTAGTCATCATACACCTTAGTATTTAGGATAGAGACTAGCTGCATCTGAGCGTACAGTTGGAGATGCAAGAAGGTCTAACAGAGTGTTTGTTGTAATGGATCACTATCAGGCAGAACACCAGGGAACAATGGTAGAAACTTTTGGTGCTATTAAAGGTATTTCTACTTCTATTTTATTTGACTCAGGCGCTACAGATTCTTTCATTTCTCCTTTCTTAGTAGAACAGTGTGGGCTAGTAGCTGCAAAGCAAGATGTAGGTTGTAAAGTGGAATTGGCTCTAGGTGCTAAGGTAGCCACAAACTTTGTAGTCCGTGAGTATCAGTTGAATCTTGGAAAATTCATTACCTTAGTTGATCTCTGTGATTCATTTGGGATCATATGGAATCATCTTAGGAATGGATTGGTTAGGATCTCATGTTTCTTGCATCAATTGTAGACAGAAGACTATCCAATGTAAGGATGATGTTGGCAAGGATTGTAAGATTGTGGGAGTTCAATGTCCCATCTCCCTTCGTATGATTTCCACTTTGCAACTTAAGTGGTGTATGTGAAGGGGTAGTTAGGTGTTTGCAGTATCTCTAAATGAGATGGATGAGGTGGAGAGTGAGGACAAGACTCTAGATCATCCTATTCTGTAGGAGTTTGTGATGTCTTTTCGAGTGAGATTCTAGGCATGACACATAAGCGTGACATAGACTTTCATATTGAACTTGTTCCAGGATTAGAACCTATCTCTAGAGATCCTTACCGGATGACTACTCATGAACTAAGTGAGCTAAAAATTTAGTTGGAGGAATTTTTGGCAAAGTGAAGCATTCAACCTAGTGTTTCTCCTTGGGGAGCACCAATCCTCTTTATTAAAAAGAAGGATGGGTCTTTACACTTGTATATTGACTACAAATAGTTGAACAAGGTAACGATCAAGAACAGGTATCCTTTTCCAAGGATTGAGGATCTCTTTGATCAGATTAAGGGAGCCAAGGTTTTCTCAAAGATCAACCTCAAATTAGGGTATCACCAATTGTGTATCCAGGATGTAGATATCAACAAGACTGCATTCCGTACTCATTATGGGAATTATGAGTTCAAGTGGTACCATTTGGTTTGACGAATGCTTCACAATTTTCATGTGCCTAATGAATGGAGTGTTTTGTGATTATCTAGATCACTTTGTTCTTGTCTTCTTGGATGATATATTGATATATTCTAAATCCATAGAAGAGCATGAAGGGCATCTACGATAGGTTTTGCAGTGCCTAAGGGACAATCAGTTGTATGCCAATTCGATAAAGTGTGATTTCTTCCAGTCATAAGTACAATACCTAGGTCATGTGATTTATTGTGAAGGTATCTTAGTAGATACTTCAAATATATAGGCAATTATGGAGTGGCCAGCACCCACTAATGTGTCTAAGATCCATAGTTTCATGGGTCTAGCTGGATAATACCACAGGTTTGTTAAGGACTTCTCTAGGGTTTCTTATCCTATCACTTCTCTTTAGAGGAAAGGGAAGAATTTTTCTTGGTCAGAGAAGTGCGAGGAGGATTTTTAGAACCTCAAGAGGTGTTTGACTAGTGCACCTATCTTAGCAGTGCCTAATCCAGTAGGTGACTTTATGGTTTGTACTAATGCTTCTTTGGACAGTATTGGATAAATCCTTATGCAAGAAGGATGAGTGATTTCTTAGGAGTCTCGCAAACTCAAGGAACATGAACTAAAATACCCTATGCACAATCTTGAGCTAGTATTAGTGGTTCATGCATTAGTTTTATGGAGATATTTTCTGTTAGGGCATCAATTTGAGCTTCTCAGTGATCATCGCAGTCTACAGTACATCTTTACCCAACCTAATATAAATGTTATATAGAGAAGGTGGATGTAATTTATTTGTGAGTATGATTTTGAGATCAATTACATTCAGGGTAAGGAGAATGTAGTGGTAGATGCTTTGATTCGTAAGAGGAAGGCTATATTAGTTTTGACTCTTAGTGTGGATTTTTGGAGTATAATACTCCAAGCACTTCCTAGAGATACTTGGTATCAGGAGGTGAAGGCAGAGATTGAGTCACAAAGGCCCTCAGAGGGTATATTTTCAGGTTTTGTGTTAGAGTTAGATGGTCTCTTGCATCACTTGAGTGGGATATATGTACCCCCATCAGATGATCTATGTACATTAGTCTTATCTGAGGCTCATCGTGCACCTTATTCGACACATCCTGGTTTCAAGAAGATGCACGCAGAATTTCAATAGCTCTACCATTGGTCTGGCATGAAATGTGACATTACAAATTTTGTAACTAGGTGTCTATAATGTCAGAGGGTTAAGGCAGAACATTAGCATCCAGTGGGGCTTTTATAGCCAAATCTCATTCCATCTTGGAAGTGGGATATCATATCGATGGGTTTCATAGTATGCTTGCTTGTGACTCCTCATAGACATGATGCTATCATGGTGATTGTTGATCGATTAACCAGAGTGGCACATTTCTCTCCTATGAGGTCATCCTACATAGAAACTTTAGTATCCAAAGCCTTCATGCAGGACATTGTGAGACTACATGGTATTCCTCGCAGGATTATCTCAAATTGAGACCCTATGTTCACTTCTGCATTTTGGACTTCACTACAACATGATCTTGGTGCCACACTAGACTTTAGTTTAGTGTACCATCCTAACACCAATGGACAAACAGAATGGGTCAATCAGGTGCTAGAGCATATGTTGAGGATGTATGTCATGGATAGAAAAACTCATTGGGAGGAATATCTGTACCTAGTTGAGTTTTCATATAACAATGGTTATCACATCTCTATTGGCATGTCACCTTTCCATGTTGTATGGTCATCCTTGTCATACACATTTGAGTTGGGATAGATTGGAGGACCATATTCTCCTTGGTCCAAAGATGCTTTGTGATATGGAGCAGCAAGTAGAGCGGATTCATGAGCACTTGATCACTGCAGAGGATAGGTAGAAGAAGTATGTAGATGCTCATAGGGTGGATATGCATTTTGTAGTTGGGGATATATTTTTTTGAGAGTGTGCCCGTGGAAGATTCCAATCTATTATGGAAAGGGTTTGAAGTTGACACCTCATTTCGTTGGGCCATTTGAGATCCTAAACAAGATAGGACCAGTTGCTTACCGTCTTTCTTTTCTGCCTAGCCTATTTCATGCTCATGATGTTTTCCATGTTTCTATTCTTAGAAGTTATATTCTAGATACTATACATGTTATTGATTAGAATGCCTTATAGGTAGAGGACGGGCATCTAGCTTTGGAGCCCATTCACATTCTGCAGCAGCGAGATCTAACCCTCAGGGGTTGTACCATTGTGTAGGTAAGGGTCATATGCGACCCAAATGATGAGTCATCAGCTACTTGGGAGGATGCAGCGAGATTATAGGATTTATATCCCTATTTGTTTACAGGCTTCCATGAGTAAGCCTAATTCTAGGGGGGTGGATGTAATACCCACCTATTGTTTGCTTTCAATTTCTAGTTTCGTACTCTTTTAGGCTATTATTTCAGTTGTTATGCTGGATTCTTTTGGGCTATGTTGTTGTGACCATTTACTTTCAATAGTTGGATTATGTATGGATTTATGATTTTATATCATGTGTTAGAAATATATGATGTTGCATGATGACTATTTCTTAAGCATTATATTAGATGTTTATGAGTACTTACCCAATACTTTCATGTGTATGGTTAGGTTACATGTGTATGTATGTATGGTGTGTTGGGTGTGGCAAGGGACAGAGACATAGATACTTGCATTTGCAAGATCCACACATTCGACCAGTCCCTGTCATAGTTTGTTATAATATATTTTGGATGTACATGTGTGTGCTTGTCGTGACAGGTTTGTAGGTACAGGGCATCGTCTTCGCTGAATTTGTAGGAGTGAGTGTGCCCATAATACATCTGAAATGGTAAACCTTTATCCTAGGATTCGACAAGAATCAGTTTGACTACCCTACCTGAATTCGTCCAAGGGATATGAATTCATGGTTACCTCCTAGTTGGTGTGTTATGTTGCATTTCGGTTGTCCTATGTGTGAGTGTCATTATTTGTTTATTAGGACATAATTAATTGTCAAATTAATTATATTCATGTTCATGTTTGTTGAAAAAAAAAATTAATATTAAATGTAGGGCATTTAATTAATGTGATTAATTAAATACCTATGTTTAATTATTAAAATTGTTTAAAATGCATTTTTAGAATATTAAATTTAAATTGAGTATTTAACTCAATTTTGAATTATTAAATTTAAATTGGATATTTGGTTCAATTTTAAATGGATAAAAGCTCTTGTGAGTTTTTGTGAGTATATTTAATATATTTGACATTTAAAATAAATGAATAATCATGTTTTTAGGAAAGTTGTTTTCTTCATGTTTCTGAAATCAATTAAGGTGAAATTTCAATTAAAGAGGGTTTTAATTTTACTTGGAATGTTTTTCTCTCAAAAAATAGGAAAAGAAGGAAAGTTGTGTGCTTCTCTTGTTTTATTGAAAAATTAGGGTTTGAGTCTTTATGAGGACACCTTCTATCATTTTAGAGGTTACACGGGTTTTGGATACAAGTTTTGAGAACTCTGGAATTTTGTTGTCATTGTGTTGAAAAAGTTTTGCTTGAAGTTTTTGGATTAGATTGGGAAAGGCATCGTTGCAAGTGCCTTTGCCTTCGGATTCAACTACAAAGATTGAATTGCAAAAGAATCAAGAATCTCAGCTTCAGAATCTTCGGTGCATAATTTTAGTGGTTGAGGTAGGGTTTGAATACCCACTTACTTTATTCTTGTTCTCAAAAAATTGTGTCTTCATGTCTGAAAAAACAAATGCATGCTAAATAATTCTTGTTACGTTTACTGTTGTGCAAGAATGCTCTCAATAATTGTTTTGAATAAGTTGGAAAAGAAAGTAAACTAGGTTTTCATTGTAGAAACTAAACCCTAGAAAACTGAAAAATGAACTACATAGGTTTTGGTTGAAAATTGATAGTCTTGTATAGAAATAGTTATGTTGATTATATTATAAAAATCCTATTTATTAAAGGAAATTGGCCTTCATTCAAACCTTGGAGAAAACAAGAAATATACCTTGTCTTACTATAAAATTTTGCTTAATAAAATCTCCTATTATTCCCTTTAAATCTCTTTAGAAATTAATTTGAACGATTATTTGATACTTGCTAGTTTCTCAAAAAAAATAGAGAGTTTTAGAAAATTAAACTAGTCAAAAAAAGGATTAAAAAATAAATATTCTTATGTTATAAAATATACTTTTAGAAAAAATAAAAAATATATATAAAACAAAAAAAAAAAGGAAATTAAAAAAGAAAAAGGAAAGTTTTTAAAATAATTATTTTTTTTAGTGGCAGGGAGGCGGGCCCTCAAACCCCACCTCCACACTATCGTACTTGGTGGGCAGCATCGTCGGCACGACAGTGCCTGCCGTCCGACAATGGACACGGGTCACTACGCGGTCGGGGTGGTGGGGCCGAGCGGCTCCCCCCATATTAATTATTTTGTTAATAAAAAAAAGAAATTCATTTTTTTTAATGAAAGTTTAAATTTTAATTTATTAAAATATGATAGGTTATTTTAATTTTTATTGATAAATTTTTTATTTAATTATAATTTTTACTATTTAATAATTAATTTTTATTAATGGTTATATATTAATTTTAATATTAAAGATGTTTATTTGGTGATTACTATTCTTTAGGGTATTTTCTCTCAATTAATCTTTATAGGATTTTCTTTCTGGATTAATTTTAAGAGATTAATAGTAATTGTTGTTCTTTTATCTAGATGTAATTAACTTGTTATTCAGTAGTTGAAATATATACATTGACTTTTCTTATGAGAAGATATGAATTTAATTATGGAGGTAAAACTATTATTTGTTAAAAGGAACTCATTTCTTCAGTTAGCTCATATGTGATGTTAAAGTAGTCAGTGATCCGGATGAACTTAGTAAATATTTGACTTACTTTAAGTAAAGTGTTAAATGTGAGGGTATCTGTTTGATTATGAAATAGTTATACATTATGATTATGGATTCGGGTTTTAGTTTTGCCCTAGAAAAAGTCTAGAGGCTGTGGGATGTGTTTTCTGTGTTGTGTCCTAATTATAATTCTAATTTGGTCATTTATACCAACCTTTACCTTGGTTCAGTTGATGTTTATGTGTACTCTGATTTGTGCTTTATATTTGATCATTCCTGATGTTGAGAGGAACTGGATTTTGGGGTTTTATGTTTTGTACCACTTCTGGTTCAGTATGCATGATCAGTGAACCTAGGGTAGGTTATCTAGATGTGTAGTCAGGGGTGGCTTGCAGTAATGTGTTGAGTCCCACAAGTGGCTTCCAGGTTCACTTACTGCAAGTTTCTTAATCTAGTGATAACATTAAACACATTGAGAGACTTAAAATGAATTAATAAGATAAGGTGTCTCCCACATACTTGAGCGCTTGTATAGGCTAAGATGGATTTTTGAGAATATGCTTTCCACCTTGCGAGGTGTGAGTCTGGAATAGTTAATGACTTCGTCTATACAAGAGGTCATTGATACCGTATATGGTCACTTAAGTGTTGGGGTTCTAAGAGATTTCCAGGTTGAGACTTAAGGGTTAGACGTAAATGATGAAACCTTCTTATACATAGTCTAGGTTTCCTACATGTGTCAGTTGCCTCTAGTTTAGTGGGTCATACCTCATATCTTTATTTGTACACCTTGAGTTAGTGAGCTTTCAGGATCCCCTTTCTTAGATGATCCTTGATTTTGGTTTGATATCTGAGTGGGTCTTCTTGTTATCTCCTCAACACAGTGGGGTGGACTATTACAGTTCCACATGGACAGGTGGTATTGATTCTTTACCATTTTGAGATTCCACATTCATGTGCCAATGTTGGATGTACCTTGGTTTGATTGTACTTATCGTACTCTGATGGAGGTGTTGATCTTATCATTTCTATATTATACATTTATTTATCGTATCGCATGTGATACTTTATTTTGGATAATTGTAATCTTATTATATTAAGTGATTACCACATACCCTATGAAATGTGCATAGGATGTAGATTTGATGTATACTTGAGGGTATCAATTGTAATATTGTAATTATATCATTGATGTTATCATGTAATCTATTTTAATAATGAGAATCATTTGTTATGGATATCTCATTGAGTTTTAGTCTTACATAATTCTACATCATGGAACCCTTGAGTTTTATTATCTATGCTTGTATGTGTTCATGTGAGTAAATGGTAATTGCTTCCGCTTTGATGTATGTTCTTCTACGTAAACTTTAAAAAAAAAATTGCAAACATTGTTACGATTGGATAATACTGAGAGGGGGGTGAATCCATATTACTGAACTTAATTAAATTCTTCAACCATTTAAACATTAACCTTAAACTTGCAGTAATGAAAAGGACATAAGAAAATAACACAGAACTCATAACACCATGTTTTGTTGTCGAGGAAACCCTGGCCAAGGGAAAACCCCAGTGGGGATGATACCCACAAGAATGCACTAAAGTATAGTGTCCCTATTAGGAGACCTAGCCTTGTTAGGAGCTGAATATTACATAGTGCATTTCCTTTTTAAAGGAATTACAACCTTGTTAAAGGTTCACAACACCCTGTTAGGGACCAACTGTGCTTACAACTCTTACAAAGTAATTATGTTTACAAAGTGTTCTCAGTCATGAACAAAACAAGAATCACTAATACTTAGAAAGTTCCTTTATAGTTCATCAATGATCTCTGTCAATCTCTTCTCTTCCATTCACATCTTCCACACAACATAATACACATTCCACTATTTTATTTCACAAAAAGATATTACATAAATATCTTTTTCTTCACCAAGTTGGCTCTTAATGCAGATATTATATAGTTGGTTTCTAATACAAAATACATTTAATAAATTAAACATTAAATGCATAGTCATCACTCTTTCATAGTAAAATTATAGGTTATCATCAACCATAATCCAACTCCAATTTCTAGGAGTCCATGTCATACTCCCTTAATCATCGCTACTGTCCAACTGCTTTGTATCGTTATTCTGTTGTAGTCTGTCTGTCTTCAATTCTTTATAACTTGTCATAGACATTACCAAAACCAAATAGATCTTAGGTGGAGGTCACACATACCCCATACTATCTTCCTCTAAGCTCGCATGTCATAACTCATCGATCTCAATCTTTGATATCCAAAATACTTCTGTATCTTTGCTTCTATACTTAGTCAATTTCTGAATAAGAAAAACTTATCTTTATAGGAATCGATCTGTAACCCAAATGTGTTTCCATAAATGACAACCAAAAAGTTAATCACATTACACAAAATTGATCACTTTCCAACAACCTCTCCCTTTGGCATTGATTGAAACACTTAAAAAAAATGAATAAGTGTTCCAACAAAAAAAACAAAGAAAATTGTCTCCTCTATATTCTCTCCTTCCTCTTTTTTTCTCCTCTCCCATTTACTTCTCTTCTCCTATATTATATATTTTTTCTTCTATCTTCTCCCCCTTTGAAAAAAATGATAAAGGTGCATACAAAATAATAGGATTTAGTGCTTGCTCACCAGTTTCAGAATATCTTGAAAGGAATATTCCAAGATCTTCACTTCTGTAATCCATGATTTGAACAATATTTGACTAATATGAATTATTTCATTCAATGAAAATTATGTGGTCTCATCTTCTTTCAATTTCGTGGGCATAGATTTAGTTAATGAATCTGTCACTTTCTCCAAGTCTGATAGATGTACCTCAAGTATAGATAGCTTAGGAGTGATTAAACTCTTCAACAAATTAAATCTTGTCAATACTCTCCCTTTCTCAATATCCAATACACTGAGTTTTGCCAAAATTCTTGTGACTTCCTTGTCTAACTCTATTACAGATTGTGAAGATGCTTCACAACTGTCCATCATAGTTTTCAGAGTTTCCCTCTCTTCAGCAATAATGTCTTCAACATTCTAAACATGCCTAATAGGATTCATGCAGTAACTAAATATTTTTCTTTCATGTCCAATGTAGCTCTTTGCATTTGTCAAACAAGTTTTCACAATTCCTAAGTCCCATGTGATGGACTTGCAAACTTCTGATAGCTTCTTTTCTGAAAAGTTCTTCTTTGCCTTCTCCTCTGCAATCTTTATCAAATTTTCATAATATCCATCAAATTCATCAAGTGTTATTCTTAGATTTTCAATGTCATCTTTGTGCTAGAAAATAATAGGTACTGGAAGCAATTTGTTCATAGTATCAATTGCTCTTGTAATCACTTTATCCTTTTTTTCAACTTTCTATTATGATCTTTCCTTAACTTTGTTTAGTGTAGTAAAAGCCAATTTAACCAACTCATCTTCATCCATGCTATCAACATTAACATCTCTGCTTTCCAACAATGAGATAGAAGATGTGTTTACCTCTTTTTGTTCTTCTTCCTTTTTCTTCTCTACTTCCTCTTTCTATTCTGCTTCATCTGCTACAGTGTTGTCCATATTCCCTACAAATGGATCTTTTTCATCTTGTGATGTGTCAAGTGTCACTGGCACACCAGAAACATAGAAATCAGGTTGTGAATCTACTTCACTTTTCTCAGCATTTGTCTCATTTGATTTTGAGCTTTCTCCCATTCCTAATTGTGTAGGAAAAGTGGTCTTAGGAGGTGGAGGCTTTTCAGAAGTAGTGTTCATCAATATTTTCTCTAGTGCCTCCTAAGTTTCCTTAGTGAATTCATCATACTTCCTCGCCATGATTTTCAACAATCTTAACTTAGTCCTTAGAAAAGGTTTCAATTCCTTGAATATTCTTTCTCTTTCTTGTAAAGATATTACAGGCAACATGTTATCAATTTCCTGATTCCTGATTGTATCATCCTCAATCTATGCTAAGTGTTTTCTCCTTTCTAATCTCCCATACAAGTCTTTAGGTATACTTCCTTCAATTTCCAATAGAGTCTTCTTGAAAGTAAGTAAATGATCAATCACAATGTCTTCAATCTTAAGTTTTTCTGAATCTCCATACCTGTCATAGTATCTGTCAATTGTGACTAGTTTACCTTGTTCTATGGCTCTCTTCTCTATCATATTCATGTCAAGCTTCCATATGTGCTTCTCAATTTTCTTCTCTTCTCTTACTGTGCTTTGTTCTTTAGGTGATGTCTACTTGCTAGATCTGGTGTTTACTCTAGGAGTAATGTTCTCAATTTGTGATGTCTGTTGTGATTGAGGAGGTGGATTGTCTACCATTACTACTTCGAGAGTGGGAAGGGTTTTAGTACTATCACTTGCCAATCCAAGAGATCTTTCTATCATTTTCTTTTTCACTTCTTTTAGTTCTTCTTCTATCAATCCTTCTTTTACACCACATTCATGCACAAGGTTTTTCCCCATCAACCCATGTACTATTCTGTCTTTTGTAGCTCTGTGAAATTAGAATATCGGTAGGTATCCCAGTTTTCCAACCACTAAGGTAAGAGCCAGGAAATTTGTGCTCAATGTGTATAAACATATGCATCAATAGTGAGCCAAATATGAATGTCTTAGTTTTGTCTTTCTTTATTAGTTTGACATTCTCCAAAAATTGTTGTGCCAGTACTTTGCATAGGTTATATTTCACATTTTCCTTCACCATTCTCCATGCCATCATGATAACCCCTGCACATACTAAGTTAGGTCTAATGTTGTAGTATAATATATATCCAAGTATCATAGCAATTAGCCTCACATCTTTCTAAAAGATGGCATTCACAATCATTACCTGCTTGTCCCATTTAGAGTGAGTTAGCATTTCAACTTCTTTCTTTACATGTTTTCTACAACAAGAATGATTTTGGTGTTGTCCAATCCAGTAATTTCATGAATTAGGTCACTACAAATATTTACAAGTTGATCACCTATCCAAATGAACTGATCATGTACTCTTCTCAACAATACCTTGAACCATTCATCTTTGTCAAATTTGCACAAATCTAAAATTTTCATGATACTCAACTGATCAATGTGTTTGTATTCATCTTTCATGACTCCATTATCAGTCGTATACTCCATCTCAGTTGACATCTAATCAATTCCTAGTATATCATACTTACAGTGTATGTAAGCCCTAATATCTTCTACATGTAATATGTCATGAGGGGTTTGAGAAAATTCTCCTTCAGGATCCTCTTCATAGGACTTGAATGGATGTTTCTTAAATTTGTACCTAGATTGATCTAAAACATTGAAAATAACTGGTGCATCCATAGCTAGATGATGTAAATACCTTTCTTCCACTGAATTCTAAGTTTTTTCTTCAATCAATCATGCACAGAAATCATAGAAAGGACTGAGTTCCTTCGCTCTTTGATCTCCTTAGGTCGCTCTTCATCAAATGGTAAAGAAATAGGTCATCGAATGGTTCTTTATACAAGTTTAAGTCATAAATTTCACTTTACTCAATATTGTCCAATTGGCTGTAAATCTTGCGATCACAATATATGCATCTGCTGATGTTGCGCTCATAGATGTATATGTCATGATGTCAGCCAAGTTCATACCTAAGCTCACTCGAGCTCAATCCACAAATTTCAAGGCAGGATATATTCTGATGTTTGTATCCAATGCTCCCCCTGAGGCCATGATCGACCAGTTAGGTCAATTCTATTTTACTACCATCAGGAAAAGATCCAATAGAATCTACTAACTCTCCCTGAAC
This sequence comes from Thuja plicata, assembly GCA_018584345.1. Taxonomy (NCBI): domain Eukaryota; kingdom Viridiplantae; phylum Streptophyta; class Pinopsida; order Cupressales; family Cupressaceae; genus Thuja; species Thuja plicata. The sequence continues at coordinate 2,884,505 of MU225649.1, read as the reverse complement.
TGATGTCTCACTTGTTTCTTTGATCTTCCATATCTTACCACTACTATTATCTTATGCTTTCTTAAAACAACTTTCAAAATCATTCTTCAAATATGCAACACTCTTACCAATATCATTTCCATTCTTCTGTGTATTCATAGGAGGTGGTACTCTTCTATTGTCTGATCCATTATACCTGCAAAACTTTGCTATATAACCTAGATTATTTCATTTGTAACATATACGAGGTCTTCTTTCCTGATTAACTTGCAGCTTATAGTACTTTGCAATGTGTCCAAAATTATGGCATTTGTAGCATGTAGGTTTCACTGCAGTTTCTCTTCCATTGTCTTGTTTGTATCCAAGTTGTTTAGGTTTTTGGCATTCTTCTTTCTTGTGCCCATATCCATAGCAAGTAAAACAATAACCAGAAAAAGTTCTAAAAGGGGAATTACCTCTGAAGTCTCTCTTCATGTGTCCAAATTTGTTGCAACCAAAGCATCTACCTTTGAAGGTTCTGATCTGCTCTCTAGGTTCTTCAATAGAAGGTTTCTCAGCATCAATCTTCTCATTGGATTTCTCTTCCTGATTCTTTAAACATTCAGCTTCATTGAAGTCAATACCAGTCATATCACCTTTGGGTTTTTGTCTGTCTCTTTTTCCATCGATCAAATCATTGATGGTGTGAAGTTTCTCAATGTATTTATTTTCCTCAACAAGTTCACCTTTTATGATCTGATTGTATTTCTTCAATTCTAGATACTTGTTCTTGTAGTTGTCAGCCTCATTCTTCATTTGATCTAATGCACTATTTAAAGTTTCTTCAACTTTCTTCTTAGCATCCTTCTGTATCTGTATTTTTTTAGTCATAGTCTCATTCTAAAGTTTCATAGTTTCATTCTCTTCTTTCAGTTGCCTCACCTTATTTGAATTGTCTTCATCTGAATCCTCTTTTATCTAAACCATAAGATCTTGTCTCTAACTTTTGGAAAGCTCAAGTTGTTCCTTGAGTTTCTTTATAAATTTCTCAACTCTTCCCATGTTGAATCTCAATTTTCCATTCTCTTCTTTTTCTTTGTCAAGGTCTTCAAGTGCAGCATCAAAGTTATCTTGCAAACTGTACAAATCCATTCTAATCTCCCTCAAGTTGTTAGACTTTTTCTCCAAGGGCCAAAAGCTCTAATGCCAATTGTTAGGATTGGATAATACTGAGAGGGGTGGTGAATCCGTATTATTGAACTTAATTAAATTCTTTGACCATTTAAACATTAACCATAAACTTGCAGTAATGAAAAGAACATAAGCAAATGACGGAGAACTCATAACACCATGTTTTTTTGTTGAGGAAACCCTGGCCAAGGGAAAACCCTAGTGGGGATGATACCCACAAGCATGCAATAAAGTATAGTGTCCCTGTTAGGAGACCTAGCCCTATTAGGAGCTGAATATTACATAGTATATTTCCTTGTTAAAGGAATTACAACCCTGTTAAAGGTTCACAACACCCTGTTAGGGACCAACTGAGCTACAACTCTTACAAAGTAATTCTGTTTACAAAGTGTTCTTAGTCATGACCAAAATAAGCATCACTAATGCTTAGATAGTTTCTTTATAGTTCATCAATGATATTTTTCATTCTCTTCTCTTCCATTCGCATCTTCCACACAACATAATACACATTTCACTATTTTATTTCACAAAAAGATCTTACATAAATATCTTTTTCTTTCACCAAGTCGGCTCTCAATGCAGATAATACATAGTTGACTTCTAATACAAAATAAATTTATTAAATTAAACATTAAATGCATAGTCAATGCTCTTGCATAGTCAAATTATAGGTTATCATCAACCATAATCCAACTCCAATTTCCAGAAGTCCATGTCATACTCCATTAATCATCGCTATTGTCCAACTGCTCTGTATCGTTGTTCTATTGCTGTCTATCTGTCTTCAATTATTTCTAACTCACCATAGACATTACCAAAACCAAATTGATCTTAGGTGGAGGTCACACATATCCCATATTTTCTTCTTCTAAGCTTTCAGGTCATAACTCATCGATCTCAATCTTCAATATCCAAAATAATTTTTTTTATCTCTGCTTCTATACTTAGTCAATTTTTGAATCAGAAAAACTTATCTTTATAGGAATCGATCTATAACCCAGATATGTTTCCATAAATGACAACCAAAAATTGATTCACAATACATAAAATTGATCACTTTCCAACAAACATAGTATCATGTTTAGGTTAATTCCTCTTGGGTTCCTTGGTGAGGCATTACACTTCTCATTGAATTGTCTTGCTCGTGGATCTTCTAACAAAATTCCTTTAATTCTTATCAACATCTAGATCATCATAGCATCATATTAAATTTGTTCGTATCATCACTTTCAATTAATATCATGTACTCAGTAAATTGCTTTGCAACTCAGTAACTAACTTCATTTATTGCTCAGTGCCTAACTCACTCTTGGTAAGTGGTAACTGAAACTGACTATCACTACTCTACTTTGACTGACTCTGTCTAGCTCGGTAGAGTAACTCTTCTCAGTCATAACTTAACTCTTTGCAGTCAGACTTAATCAATCAAGTGTACCAGCTTGATAACATCAAATATATAGTAGAAAACAACTATCTCGACTTTACTTCATCATTGTCTGAATTGTATTTGTCACCCATTTAACTTTTCCTTCTTATGATATGGTATTTCAATAAAAAATAGTAATCAATTTCTTGACATCAATGACAAAACAATAACAAATCTATCCATTTCTACAAACATGTATACCTATTATCACTCAGTCTTCATCATCTCCATAAGTTGATTAATAGGAAAATACACAAAGCTCATGCAAAGAAAGATAGAACCATATCAGATCCTTAAGAAGTGTGGGAAGAATGCTTATGAAATTCAACTCCCTCCAGATCTTGAGCTATCCCCTATATTTAGTGTTTGTGATCTAACCCCATATAAAAGTGATGTGGATGCAGGTGATAGCTCTGATATACAAGAAGTTCTTGCTAATGATGAAATACCAAAGCATGATCCACCAATCCTAGAGAATATCTTAGACAGCAGGATAGAAAATAAAACAAGAAATAGAGAATACAAATATTATTTGGTCCATTGGAAAGTAAACTTGACTCTGACACAGTATGGATGTATGAACAATAAATTGAGAACCACGGTGCAGATCTTCATTACCTAATATCAAGAGGGATTGATATATTTTCTCCATGGGAGTATGGTGCAGGAGCACCCACCTCTGACCATTAGGATGAGGAATAATGTCCTCTTTTATGTTTGCTATCATTTTGTAATAAAGACCCTTATTTGTGTAACTCTATGTAATGGTTAGGTGTATTACAAACCACCATTAACATAAGAGCCAAGGGGAAACAATGTTGAGTCCTTGAGGATTTTAGGTCCTCCAAGAGTTATTTTCATGTTTTTAATATTTTTTTTCCACTCCTATGTCAAGGAGGGTCGAGTTGATTAGGAAATTCAATTCTCTTTGCAAATATGTAAAAGTTGTCAAAAATGCAAATCTTACATTTTGACAACATTGACAACATTTTGTTGAAATAATGCAACTTACCTCCCAATGGCTCTAAATTTCAAATGGTAGCTATGAACCATTGGGAGAAGGTATAAGAACCCCAAAAGAATCCATTTCCAATGGTTTGGGTATGATTGTACAGATTTGTGTAATTGCAAACAAGAAAATTAATATAGATTTCCTACAAATTTGATGTTCCCGAGAATGTACAGATGTGTGGTGGTCTCTAATTGATTTTTTGATTTAATGAATTTTTTTTCCTTTCATTCTAAGTTGGTGTGAAGCATTGAAGTAATTGAGATTGAAATTTGTGTAGTTTTTCAATCCACTAGACTATGTATCTCTCTGAAACCCTCCGGATTAAGGGTTTGGCCCCAAAATGGCTCTAACTTGCACGCCCACCATCAAAAATTGGTGTGTTTATATGAAATGAAAGTAGGGCCAATTTATTTTATGTTTCCTAGATATATGATTGTGGAATTACATGGATCATTGGGAAACTGATGCCCTAGGTAGACATTTGTATGTGGCTACCTACTATGTTGTGAAGATGTTGAAGTTTTAAGAGTTGTGTGTTGAGCCAGAGGACCTCCCTTTGGATTTAGTTTATTTTGTCTGTTCCTTGCAAGATTGACCCTTGGATTGGATGATCAAATATTGGAAGTGGGAGTCCCTTTGTAAACCAAGGCCTAATAGCCATATTAGGCCTCTAGTCTTTTGAGAGTTTGAAACCTTGTCTTTGATGTCCACAAGGATCCCCTCTAGGAGATTGTGTAATTCAATAGAGGGTGTCAGAATATCATATTGGTTTGGTTGATCCTTTTCATTATTTTGAATTTGTGTCTCTAAAATAGATGGAGTAGGGCTACAAGCCTAATTAGGCCTCATTGAAGCAAATACCCCTAAACTCTTTATGAGACCTTTTCTAATGTATAGATTGTGTATTTTAGGTCATTTTGGGATGGAATCCATGAATATTTGAGTCATTTTGCTAGGAGGAACATTTTAGGATGAGTTGATGCCCAATCAAGCCCTTGTGTGCTTGTGTGAAAGGATTGGGTAAGGAGTGAGTCCTAAGTGATGTTGAAGTGTTTCAGAGAGATTATTGTGTGGATTTACCTTTAGTATTAGCATGTGGAGCCATGTCTTGTAAACACCATCTAAGTTAATGTAGTAGGGTGTTTAGGGTTATTAGAAACTAGGTAAGAAGATATTTGCATCACAATCACTAAGAGGTTTGACATTGGTATGAACAAGATGAGAAATTCTACACAAGATGTTGGCAACATGTTCATCATTATGAATAAGTTTCCTTATGATTTCTACAATGGAAAGCACCTCAGGATCATGGTTTTCTTGAGCTAGCCATTGTTCAAACTTTTCAAAATCATGGGAAAGTTTTTGGACTTGGAAAGGAGGAACCCTTAAGACTTCATATTCACCATGATAAAAATGAGAAGATTTATTCTTCTTGATTGGATTAATGTCATTAAGATGCATGTTGGTCTTATCAAGATCCCTAGGAAAGGAGGGTTTGAGATCAAAGGAACCCATAAGTCTATGACTTATTCTAACATGTATGCTATAGGTTGGACTCAAGGTGATAAAACTCATGAGAAATGGAATGGAAATGCAATGAAATTATGAGATTTGACAGAAGTAAGTCTTTTAGGAAAAGTACATTAAATAGAAAATTCAAACTAGATATGAATGCATATAATGTAGCAAAGATGTAAGTAAATAGTGACTATTACAATGCATACAAAGGAGATCTAGATATGTAATTACAAGAAAGGTAATCTAACATCAAAATCATAATGGAAATTTTATAAGTCGGGTTCACCAAAATGTGTAATGGAAAATGATGAACCAATATAATGCTAGGAATGTTAGATGGCTCACCAAAATGTGGTTTTGTACATTAGGTTAATTGTCCTCCCAAAGGATCACCCTTAAACAAATCTGGTTAGCACAACCAAAAAGAATGAAGGGTTGCTAATGCAAGATCCAAGTAAGAGTGGGGAACTGGGGTTCACTTTCTCTTTATTTGTTAATTAAAAACTAATGTGAATGTGTGTGAGAGGTAAAATTTGTGAAATGAAATTGATACTATTATAAGGTAAAAGACAACCAGCAAGAAAGGATATTATATATTATGTATGAAGTAAGTACAAGGAGAAAATAGCAAGAGGGAACTTACCTTGAAAACAAGAAGAGGCCAATGCACCTTTAGATCTATTTTTTCACTAGTACATTTGATGCCTAATTCTGACAGCTATCTATCAGATATTCAACACCTATGTGTTGGTTATTCAATAGATGACGTTCTTGGAGTTATTTTTTTATAATTTTCTATATTAATCATCGTCATTGCGACTGCTCTTATCGTCGGAAATGACCACTAAAATTCTTTTTTCTTTTATAAATTTCTAGCAGTATACCTATTGCAAGTATATCATTCCCGATGGTTATCCACTTCAATTCCAATGGTAACCCCATCGGTAGTAACTCATTAGCATAGAACATTGGCATCAAAACTTTAGAATCACTGATGGTTGTCCCATGAAATTTTGGACATTTTTTACATTGGCAGTATGATATCTCTGTCAGAACTATAGAATTTCTAAAGTATATCCAAAATAATTTTTGATGTTAATTTCATCGGTAGTATAGCATTGCCATCACCCATGGGCATCAGAATTGCATCATCTCTAATGGATAACAAACGTTACTTTCGACGGTTTACCATCAGTTGTATAGTATCACCATCAAAACTGGGCGTCAAAATATTAGAATGTCCAACAGTTATCCATCATTATTTTTTACGGTTCTTCCATCGATAGTATAGCATTCCTATCACATGTTGGTGTCAAAATTGTAGAATGTTTGATGGATAAGCATCATTATCATTATTTTTGATGATAATTCCATCGGTAGTATATCATGCCCATCAAAAAATGGCATCAGAAGAGGACTGTTAGTGTCAAAATTCTAACAGACAAGCTAAAGTATGTTGAAAAGGGTATCAGAGACCATAGAGAGTTTCTCTAGTGATTTGGAAAGTGGGAAAGTCATTACGTCTAGTAAATAGTTTGGAGAATTTGGGTGTTGGGTGTTGCTTGTGAGACTAAAACTTATTGAGGCCTTTTTAACCCACCTTGTATAAACCTAAGACATCCACCTTGGTCTTTGGGAAGTTATTTGAGGAGTTTGTGAAACATTTTCTATTTAGATATTTTGGGGTACCTTGTATTTTCCTTATAAGTCTAACCTAAAATGATTTTATTCCCACCATAGTTACCACTGTGCATCACTTACTGTCTCAATCTTTTGTTCACTACACAATTTTATTATGCAATGAGTCGGGTAATGATCTTGTGCAAACACTACCTCATTCCAGGTCAACCCCACCTATATTTCCAACTTCAATGCCAAAAACATGCAACATGTGAACATCCTCTACTGCACATCAAACATGCACATGTAGAGGATGTTTTCATCATGTTGCATGTTTTCAACATTGAAGTTGGAAATACAGGTGGGGTTGACTTAGAATGAGGCGGTGTTTGCACAGGATCATTACCTGGCTCATTGTGTAATGAAATTGTGGAGTGGATAGAAGATTGAGACACTAAGTGATGTAGAGTGGTAAACATGGTGGGAATCAAATTATTCTAGATTATACTTATAAGGGAAAATACAAGGTACCCTGAACTCTTCAAATATAAAATGTTTCACAAACTCCTCAAACACCTTCCCAATGACCAAGGTGGATGTCTTAGTCCTATACAAGGTGGGTTAAAGAGGTTTCAACAAGTTTTGGGCTCATAAGAAACACCCAACACCCAAATTTTCCAAAATGTCTACTACACCTAATGGATTTCTTACAACTTTTCCAAAGCACCAGAAAAAATTTCTATGGTTTTTGATACCCTTTTCAGCAAACTTTAACATGACTTGAAGAATAATTGACATGACCTAAAGAATAATACATTAATTACCTCTACGATGGATCAATTAGTAGAACCTTACGCACTCAATTATCGTATCTATTCAGCCATGGCTCTATAGCCAATGATGTCTATTGAACTCAAATCCCTGCATTTTTTCTTGGTATTGACAAAGAAATGGTTCCCTTAGAGATATAGAAGGTTCCAGGTACTTATTCATCGCTGGAATGTTCTGTATCTTTAAGGCAAACCAATTCTTCATGTTCTCTTTCCATGTATCATATTATATAATTATTGATATTGAGATTCGTTAAATATAAATTATGAAGTTATCATGCAATCAAGAAAGAAGAAAATTATCAACTATTGCATAAGTTTGCTATAAATTTAATTACTTTCACATGGTATCATAGACAGGTTAAAAAGACTCAAATGATGGAGTCCACCTTGGGTCGCTTGATACATGAACATTGGTGATGGTGAGTTTATCAATGGGAAATGAATATATTCATATATCAATGTATTCATTGCAACAAGTTATCATCATGATTGATGTGATGCAGATGTGAATCGGGCAAGGATATATATAACAAGTGGATTAATGGTTGATAGCAACATACCAAAAGAAACACTAACAAGTAAATGTAATAGAAAAGCATCCAAACGACCTATAAGTTTGGACTATTTTGGTAGAAATATTTTCATTTTATCATGGGTATCCTGCTATTATGATATTATGGTGAGTTGTGGAAATAGAAGAAAGAGAACCAAGTCTAGAAATGACATTGGATTCATCATCAAAAGTAGTAGTTTTGAGGCGTGAGTGCCAAATGTATGAGAGGAAAAGGTTGAGAAACAATTATGAATATTTGAACTTTAGTTTTTGTTTAAAAAGAATTTGTTTGTAGCAAAAGATCAGTATTTGCAATGACAAAGACAATGAGGTGTAAATAATACAGTGGTAAAGAAAGACAGTGAGAAACACTATTAAGATGAGGAAGGTACTATTTTTAGTATTTTCATGTATTTCCAAAATAAGGATGAGAAGAAAGGAAAGTCCCATGATGTCATGGAAAATAATACAAATACCACTTGATGCAGAGCTCTAGTCACTATAACAACTTTAACCAAAATACAAGTCTTTATTTCATTCAATCAAACCCTCCTACCCCTTTCACTTGGAGCATCCACACCAAATCCCTACACCTTTAAGTGATTGTTTACCTATTCACCAACTCATCAAATCATTTACCCCATAACCCCTTACCGAGTTGTTCATGATTTCATACATCCCTCTTGGTGATGCACCTTTGTTCACCCAGTGTTCCAATATACCTTCCTTGTCCAAGGTCACTCCAATCTATTTCCAAGTATCTATATCATTCATACATTTCAAATCACTCCCTTGAAATCCCTCAAACCAATCAAAATACTCCCTTGGTTCAATTCAATCCAAAACTTAAAACTGTCCTAATTGGCATTGTCTTCTACTAGCCCTTTCTGAACGCCTTTTGTGATTTTGTGACAAAAACCTCCAAAATAGCTACCAGAAAAAAATACATGGCCTTCAAATTTTGAGGCAGCACTTTTCCCAAGAGGAAAGGTCTTGGATCCTTCAAAAACTCAATTTACATGGAAACCCTCACTAATGTCTAGGAGGCCTAATTTGAGTACCTAAAGAAGGAAGTACTCCCTAAAATTGGTTCCTTTCCAAAAAACCTATTGTAACATCTTGGGTAACTTGAAATAAGTCTTCTCCTCCAACCATAGGCTCTGAATTGATTCCCATAAAAAGTTATGGGGTCTGCAACCTATGGGTCACACAAATCTGCTAGTCACATTAAGATGCCCAACAAGGGTTTTAAGAATTTCTCCTTGATACTCCACCCAACTAATCCAAGACCAAATGAAAACTAAAATAAATTCTCATATATTTCATTTAAACCTCATTTTATAAAATTCCCATGCTTACATTGGAAGATATGAGGGTTTGAAGTCGACTAACCTAGTTTTCTTTAAAAATAATGACTTCCAGGTGACTGTGACAAGTTTTCTCCCTTATTTCTCAACCTTTGGACCTCTAGTTTCATGCAAAAGAAAGATAAGGAACATTCCAAACTTTCTATCAGATCATATTTTTCATTTGAATTCGTACAGGATCAGACACAACAAAATAACAGCCAAATACACGGTAAAATGTAGTTTTTCATTCAAAATTTGTAATTTCTTCTTACAATTATCTTCAAAGACCTTTCTCTTCAATTGTTGACACAATTTTAACATATTTCCCACTAGTTCCAACTGAGTGGATTTGGTTATGAATATTGGGTAACAACTTTTCAAAAAGTTGCAATTAGCAACTTTTGTTGCAAGCAAAGTTGTTGACAACTTTTGACAACTTTTGCAAAACTTGCAAAACTAACTCCTAAGAACTAACCAAGGTTGATTTCACCAAGATGTGATGTTAAAAAAATCAATTCAACCTCTCCTAACACACAAATACCCAACCCGTGTCCAATTGACTATAGTTATCCATAGGATTCATAACTCATCCTAGGTCACTAGGCCTTACAATTAGGACTTATTACAATGCATAGGATCTTTTGATCCCTCTTGGCACTTGGCCAATAAAACCTATCTAAAAAAATTCAAGAATTGAGGGTCACCATACAAGATGAACTCAGTTTGAGCAGCCCTACTACTGTACAAAAATGCTATCAATTGGCATTGAAGGTTGAGGAGAAACACAAGAGGAGAGAAGATCAAGGTGGTAGAGGGTGAGGACAAAGAGATTTTGGAAGTAGGGGTAGAGGCATGCCTTGGATTGAAGACCGTTTGGACCATCTTGGGGGTGAAAAATACTATTCAAAGGTCAACTTGAAGAGTGGCTACCACCAAATCAGAATAAGGGCTAGAGATGAGTGGAAGACAACCTTTAAAACTAATGGACTCTATGAGTGGAGAGTGATGCCTTTTGGTTTGTATAATGATAGCATGATAGAATTAATATGTACATGTATTAAATATTTTAGATGGTAAAGACCAAAAAATACAATAAGAATATGCTTACTTCTATGTTGCCAGAGTCAGGATGTGTATCATCCAAAGTAGTGTCCTCATCATCCTAATGTTTTGCAGGATTGTTGTAGTCTTTCTTAAACCATGGATCTTCAAAAATATTTTCTATTGATATCCTCTGCAACCCAAAACAACATTTTATTAGTTTAGAAAACTAAAAAATGAATTATAAAAGAAGTTGCAATTAAAATGTTATAGAATTAAATCTAGGGAGAATTTTACAACATACACTCTTTTGTCTGGGGTCCAATATCTTGGCAATTGGTCTCCTGGATCCAAAAGAGAACCATGAAGGAAAAGAATATTGTGCATTGAAAATATACGTACCATGAAAATCATAATATCATAAACCAAGATTTTAGGGATGTTGAACTGTAAAAATTGTTGAAATTATTCAAATTGTTTTCCCATTAACTGCAAAAACATTTTTGACTAATCATGTATAAACTGTGAACCTGATTTATAATACTACCCTAGAATATAGTTTGATTATATTGGAATCATCAAAAGGAGAGAATATTGCTAGCATTTTGAAGAGAATGACCCCACAAGACCATATATCTATAGTTTCTCCATCATAATTCTTATGAAGAATTATCTGCAGTTGAATAAGTGTGAGGTCAGATCAAGGGAAGATGTCTACACTAGAATATACCATAACAGTTTTGATTCAAAGAGTCATGTTTTTATACCTCAGGTGAAATATAATTTGGGGATCCACAAGTTGTAGAAGTATAGCATCCTTCTAAAAAAAATATATGTTTAACAAATAATTAGGAAGATTGAAAATATAAGAAAATTTATTAATAAACAACCATGAAAAGCTATGGAATAGTTGAAGTTTTCTTTCAGAAGTTTTACTACATGTTTTTCCTAGAATTGGTCTAAAATTTGGAGCTACCTTGTGGACATTAAAAGGTAGAAAAACCTATGCTTCAGAGGGAGAAGATAGGAAACATATAAACCTTTCACTATTTTAATCTAGAGGGAATAGATTATCATGAGTGGCACGAGCCTAGTGATCATAACATGGTGTGACTTAAAATATTCATGGATAAAATGAATTTTGGGTATACTAACAACTTATCCCTATATGGTTCAATGGAGGGGACCACATACTGAATATGTGGATTAAAGAAACCCACCTTAGTGCATGGCATGCATGTACATAAGAGGGAGTTCAATCATGGGCACACTTAGTTTTGTGTTATATAACTCCTTCCTTATATTTTGTATTCTAGTTAACTCCTTCCTTATAATTTTCATTTTGGTTATTTTTGCATTCTGGTTAGATTTCATTCGTGTCATTGATCTTTTTCATCCAACTAATCACCATGATCATCATCATCATCGACATCATCACCACCATCATCATTGTCGTCATCTTTGTTGTCTTCATCATCATCATCATCATCATCATCATTAGTAGTTGTAATATATAAATTTGGATGATCTCCTACATAGAGTTTTGCACAATAGAGATTTATATATAAAAGAGATCTATGCCATAACTTAACCATTACATTCAATTTGTATTTGATAGGGGATATAGACTTGGAAATGAAAGCCAATATTAATGGAGTAAAATACCTACCTCACATAATAGCATATCTGAAATGCCATTTTTTGAAGCTTGTGTTGAGTTTACGGAAAATCTGAGACTGAATTTGGAATGGAAACGTAGAGATGAACAAAACCCAGAAATATTTTTCTATTATGACATAGTTCCAATTTGTACCCTCAAGTCAATGTCACCATTGACCCAGAATTTCTGATTTTGACCTAGGATAGAATTGACCTAAAAAGTCTCTGACAAAAATTCTATTTTTAGATCCCAAAATTTTGTCGAAAAGGGTATCCAGATCTGTGCTTTGTTCCTCTGTTCCTAAACATGTAACTCCTGAAATAGCACCTGCAAATATCTGAAAAAGAGGGGTTTTGGGGTGGCTATATAGGGTTTTGCCTTAGTCAAACCCCCATTTTGGTGATCTCCACCTCCATGAATATCCGAATATAGTAGAATGTATGTGTGTGTTGCTCTTGGAAAGAGCTTCAAATGTGTAATGTCAAGATCTAATCCTCTAGATTAAAACCCTAACATGAATTAAAAATGAGAAAGAAATGCATAGATTTGAATATGATAAAGAAATCATACCAAGCCCCCAAGGCTAAAGTATTCCTACCAAACTCACAATCCATAATTGCTACCCCATGATAGTATCTTTTGAATGCTTGAAGGTTGAAAATGGTGGATCCAAGAAGAATGAAGGAAGGAAGAAGTCTCTCTTGCTCCAAAGAAGATCCACAATGGCTTGTCCACAAAAATGCTTGTATGTCTTAATGCATCATCATATCTTTTCCTTCTATATTATCCTCTTTCTTTCTTGCATCATCATAATGTCATAATTGTAATTGCATCATATCATCTTACGATTCTCATTCATGTCCAAATGAAGGCAAAAGAGAGTGTCTATATAGAGATCTCAATATAGACCTCCTAGGGCAATGCAAGGGACCCAAATTCAAATTTCACCTTGATTTATGGTCCAATTACAATCACCAACCAAGGAGGGGATGTATTAATCCAAATATCAAGGAAAACACTTCTGCATCGGGACCCAAGGACCTATTTTAAGTTTTAGAACCCCGATAGGCTCCAGATTTGAAAGCGGGGACCACCACCTGACAGAGGTCAAGGTCTACCTTGACCTTGACCTAGGTAAATGTCAACCTCAATTCTGACCTAGGTTAGAATCAACCTCAACCCAAAACTAAGGTTTTAGGCTCATCTCCTTGGGAAATCTGCAGATTCCCAGGTCAAACAGGGACCCAAGAAGGTGAGAAAACACACCAGGATGTTGGATAGAGGTACAAAGGCCAAAGAGTAAGTACGATGAAGATTTAGGAGAGCCAATACATAGGTTCTACCCAAAATGGATTCATAGAAAAGGAGATTAAGGAGGACCCCAAAGGATCCTAACCCTAATTTCACCTAGAAATGTAGAGTCAAGTGCATGTGCACCCTAAATGAAAATCTAATATGAAAATGTACTAAATGAGGGTGCTAAACCTACCAAAATGGAATTTCTTCCATTTTAAGATGATACATTTAACCCCCCACTTTATCTTAGGTATGACACTATGTGAATATGCAAGCTAAAGTAAGAAAACATTGTAAAGTAAAAAGGATATAGCCAAGTCCTCAATGTGGAGATCCTGTAAGAAATTGTTAGTATCTACAACCTACAATACACAAGGTTAATAAAAATCCATAGAGCACCTAATCCTTACTAAGATGGTTTTGAGAAGTGCATAGAGCCCCTTATGCCCCCCTATTTTGGCTTACTAATTATGAACGGTGAAACAGGGTGATAAAGTTAAATCTATACAATGGATATGAAATTTATTGAAAATTCATTTCCTAAACTATTTAGGAGGATTAAAAATCTTCCTAAATAGATTTAATAGGTTAGGTATCTGAATCACAAATCCAACGCCAATGACGGCACTAAAAACGGAGCTACCAAACTCAAGTTATGATGAAAAGAGTGAATGCCTATCTAAATGCATGTAAAGGGAAATTCGAATTTAACCTAAGTAAATTGAAACAAAACCCTATTAAAATCTTAATAAAACCCTAATTTTAATCTATAAATAAGATTAATAACACTTACCTTCTCATTCTTACCATTTTCAGAGCTTGGAATCAAGGAGCAAAATTCCAAAGAGAGAAGAACTTCGACCAAGTCGCATTGAGGTCCTGAGAGAGTGCCTGGCCAGCGGACAACCACTGCCTAAGGTAGGTTCCTTGTTTTGATGTTTTTGATTGATAAATTCCTTTTTTTATAGTGAAGGTCAACCTTGACCCAAAAAGGTCAACCCTAACCTAGTTATGTCAACCTTGACCTTTGAAGGTCAACCATAACTGGGAAGGTCATGTCCTTTCTGGGGATAAGGTCAACCCTGACACAAAAAGGTCAACACTAACCCAGAAAGGTCAAAATTGACCCAAAAAGGTTGACCTTGACCGAAAAAGGTTGACCTTGACTAGGTCAAGTGAGTATTGCAATTTTTTGATGATAGATTATTGATATGATGTTTTTTGCTGACAGGATCTTGTCCGTCTCCGAGAGCACCCCTTCGGAGGGATTTTACTGACTGTCAAAGAGAACTTGTCTGAGCTACAGCAGGAGGAGATATAGCTATTAAGAGATGTGGGATTGTACTAGGTAGAAGTCCTACCATAGATGAGGTTCCATCGGTCCATGATATTAGCCATGATAGAGAGGTGGGATGAGGATACTTGTTCCTTCCATCTTCCATCAGGAGAGATCATGATCACATTGGAGGATGTATACGGGATCCTACAACTTCCAGTCTGAGGAAAGCCTGTTAGATCGAGAGTGTAGCAGGGTCCTCCCGAGGTTTTTTCAGATGGGGAGTGTTATTTTGGATGATTACCATAGATAAGGACCCGATCAAATCAGATCACTCTATCTGCCATACTAGCAGGTCTGACACCCTTGGTATGGAGAGTGATTCTATGTATACTCTCTTTGGTTGTAATACCCAACACAAATGGTATAGTTTTCTTATCACAATTCACCCATCTCATATGTAGGATGGAGAATAACATGATTGTTTTCTCGTGGGGCCGCAACATGTTAGCTCATCTTTACCATGAGTTGAGTTAGTTAGTGAGATTTCAGTGGAAGAGTCTTACAACGTGCACCTTGCTATAGGTTTGGTTGTTTGAACATTACACATGTACTCAATCATAGGGTGTTCTAGTTATGGTAGATGCTAGTACACCGAGAGCCTTTGCATATCTTCTTACAGATGTCTGGTAGTATAGAGATATCCTCTTTTGGAGGGTATGCTTTGATCGTATACCAGGTATTGATGTGATATGGAGACCATACTATCGGATAAAAGGATGGCTAGATACTCAACACTAGTTGAGACACTCCCAGTAGTGAAAGCTACTAGAGGGTCCTACCAGTCATGCAGAGATGCCATATTATTATGATAGAGTGATGAGATAGTTTGGTTTGACACAGGGGGTCCCCCGAATAGTACCTCGGTACAAATATTCGACAAGACATTATCAGAGACCTGGTGTTATACGCTGACCCACAATAGAAAATATTTTAGATAGCAAGACAAATGAGACCGAGGATACAAATTTAGATCCAATGTATCCTATTCAGGTGTGAGAAGAGAGTATATCAGATACTGGAGTCTACAAGGGACCCATCCCATCTTCCCTGATGGCTACCCTATAGGTGATCTAGGTCTTTCATAGAGGATGCACCGAGGTGGTGACACACTAGAGGAGGAAGAGGAGGATCATAGAGATGAGGAGGAGCCCATCCCCAAGGGAGATCCCATGGAGGAGGAGAGGGTAGAGGAGAGATTATAAGAGAGAGAAGAAGAGAGAGCAGATGAGGTAGCAGAGGATATGCCCCCAAGTGGTAGTACATATGCAGATGATCAGACGATCTATGCTATACCATTGAGATCATGACAACTGCCCCATGTACATATAGAGACACTGCCACCTAGACCTAGATGCAGTGAGTAAGGAGAGGGTATTCACTCCATGCCCCCACCATCTAGATCCTTTGGTGACACCTAGGAGGCAGATCCAGGTATGATATATGTAATTGATTAGAATATTTTAAGTAAATGTTTTGCTAGAAGAAGTACTAAAAGATAGATATGTTTGAATTCTATAGCTAGTGTAATAGAGTGGAGGATATTTGTGTCTGAGGTTCTAAAGGATACATGTTTATCCTACCAACTACCAGCTAGCGAGCGAGAATCCCTTATCGGACAGAGAGATCCTGACAGATATGCATATATATTTGCATGTGTCCAGCGAGAGCTAAGGTTATGAAAAGAAAGAGAAGATAAATTGATGGCTGACCTACAAAGAGCTCAAGAGCGCAACTATGAGATGATCATATTGAGGAGTCACACACAGACTACCATATTGAGATTTTCAGCCTCACACCATAGAGAAAAGACAGCTGGGAGCCACCGACCCTCAAAGCGTAGAGATAGAGATTGATAGCCATGGCATATGTGTCATATATGTACCAAACTCATGGATATTTATATATGAAAATTTTTCTTGCCTAGTTAGTTCTATGATTAATTACTTGTTCTTTTCATCAATGCACAAAAACTTAACATAAAGAAAGAATGAATTGATGCATGAATGTATTCAAATCACATAACCTACAAAATAGACATAACTATTCTATAGGGAATACATAAATAAATGAAGAAAAATTTGATGTATTAGGGATAATAACATTTGAGATGCATAATATTAATAGGTTCTTTAAGGGGAACACCATTCATATCATAAATCTTATAAGCACCTGAAGTAAAATCCTCAATTACCACAAAAGGTCCAAGCCAATTAGGGCTAAATTTCCCTTTTTCACTAGGTAAAGAATTCACATTCATTTGATTTTCATATAAGACTAAATCACCTACCAAAAATGATCATTTAATCACCTTATGATTATATTATTTTTGAAGTGATTTATGATAAGCCTTAATATGCTCCAAAGCATTTATTTGTTGTTCATCCAACATTTCTAATTCTTGTAATCGTTGTTCCCAGAAAGTATCGTTATCAATTATCCCATGGAATGAAAAATGTAAAGAAGGTATTTATGATTCTAATGGCATAATAGCATCAGTACCATAAACAAGATTATAAGGAGAAGTACCTGTGGCAGTGCGGACACTAGTCCTATAAGCCCATAAAGCGTAAGTAAGTTGAGTATACCAGTCTTTTGTGTGCTTATTGACTATTTTCCTTAAGATTTGTTCAATAAATTTGTTCGATGCTTTGGCTTGACCATTAGATTGAGGATAGTAGGGAGTAGGAAATCTATGTTGAATATGATATTTCTCCAAGAATTTTGTGACTTATTTATTCTTGAAAGAAGTGTCTTTATCTAAAACTATCATTGAAGGAATACCAAATCGTGTTATAATATGATTAAGAATAAAATCACAAATAAAATCTACAATATTAGAATGGAGAGGAATAGCCTTTGCCCACTTCATAAAGTAATCTACAGCTGTGAGGATGTATGTGTGTCCTTGAGAAGAAGATGGTGAAATTTTTCCAATAAGCTCAAAACCCCAAATACTATAAGGCCACATAGCAACTTGATTACGAAGCTCACGAGCAGGAGCCTAAATTAAATTACCATGTTTCTGACACTGAGGACACTTCTTAACAAATGTAAAATAATCTTGTTACATTGTTTTCCAATAATATCAAATTCTAAGAAGTTTACTAACTAAAGATTTCCCACCAAAATGCCCCCCACAAGAACCAAAATGAGCTTCTACTAAAGCTATCAAAACTTCAGTTCTACCAAGACATCTTAATAGAAAACCATTATAAGAAAATTTGTAAAGGGTATCACCCAAAATGATATAACTTTCTGCAAGCTTCCTAATACGATTACACATGTTCCTTACATTGTTGGTTCAGGAAATGTATTGTCTTTCAAAAAATGAAAGATATGTGAATACCGTTCATCCAAATGCAAGTTAAAACAATCAGCATTAACCTTATTAGAAATTGCAGGGTGTTTAAGAGTGTGTATAGTAAATTGAAAGTCTTTGGCATTATTCTCAAGAAAACCAAGGAAGCTACGCTTTCCATGGTGTCTGCATGTCGATTATCTTTCCTAGGTAAATTATGAATCGTATAAGAAGAAAATTGTGAAAGAATATCAAGAGCCAATTCTTTATATTGTAACATTTTATCATTCTTAGTCTGATAACCCCCTTTGATTTGTTCAACAATCAATTGTGAATCCCCGTATATTTCCAATTTTTTAATATGAAGGGATGAAGTTGCTCATAAGCCAGCTATAAGAGCTTCATACTCCACAATATTTGTAGTACAAGGAAAGGTCAATTTATATGACATAGGGATTGGTTTCTTTGTAGTAGGGACCAAGATAATTCCTACACCAGAGCTTGTCTTACATCTATAACCATCAAAATATAATTCTCAAACATCTTCTTGCTTAATAGCTAAAATATTCTCATCAGGGAATTTTATTGAGGTGATGCTTGTATTAGAATGAGGACAAGGAGCTTTAGCTAGATAATCATTTAAGGATTGTCCTCTAATTGACTTTTGAAGAATGAAATTAAGATCAAATTTTGTAAGTAACATCACCCACTTAGCTAGATGACCAGAGAGGTCAGTTTTTGAGAAAAGGTGTTTGAGAGGATCAAATTTAACAATCACATTAACCTCAATGTTTAATAGATAATGCCTGAGTATTTGAAAGCATAAACTAAATCCAAGCATTATCTTTCTAAATCGGTATATCTTTTTTCATAATCAAGTAAAGTCTGACTGATGTAGTATACCAGTCTTTCCTTACCTTCACTATCATGTTGAGCCAACAATGCACTCATAGCATGGGAAGTAGCTGAAGTATATAGATAGAAGGGTTTATTAAATTGAGCAGGTTGCAAAATAGGAGGATTAGCAAGATACTCCTTAAATTGTTCAAAGGATTGTTTACATTCCTGGTTCCAAGAAAAAGTGGTATCTTTTCTAAGCAAGGAGGTGAAAGGAACAGTTCTATCAGCTAAGTTAGAAACAAAGCAACAAATAGATTGTATTTTTCCTTGCAAACTATGTAATTGAGAAATATTCTTAGGAGGAGGCATGTTAACAATAGCATCAATCTTTTCAGTATTAACCTCTATGCCTCGCTTAGAGATTATAAATCCTAATAATTTACCAAAATCAACTCCAAAAGCACATTTCTTAGGATTTAATCTCATATTGTAACTCCTAATACTTTCAAATATTTTCCTTAAAATAAACACATGGTCTTCTCTTTGTATAGATTTTTCCAAGATGTCATCTACATAATCTTTAGAGTCTTATGGATTTAATCATGAAAAATCAAGGTCATAGCACGTTGATAAGTTGCTCCCACATTTCTTAATCCAAAAGGCATCATGACCCAACAAAATGTTCCCCAAGGTGTGATAAATGTAGTCTTAAGTTGATCTTCAATAGGAATAAAGATTTGATTATAACATGAAAACCCATCCATAAAACATAACAAAGCACGACCCACCATTCAATCCTCAATCATATCAATATTTGGTAGGGGGAAATCATCTTTTAAGGATGCTTTATTTAAATATCAAAAATCAGTGCACATCCTTATCTTATTTTCTCCTTTAGAAACATCCAAAATATTAGAAATCCATTCAGAGTAATGAATAGAAGGGATGAACCCAACATCTAATAATTTTTCAATTTCAGCTTTCACTAACAAGGCGATGCCCGATTTCATCTTTCAGATTTTTTGTTTCATAGGTTTGACATTAGGTTTAAGAACAACATTGTGAGTAACAATCTTGGGATCTATACCTAGCATATCCGAATATGTCCAAGAAAATATATCCTTATATTCAAGCAAGAGGGAAACCAAATAATCATGTTCATCTTGGCTCAAACATTTCCCCACTTTGATTGTTTTTTTAGAGTCATTCTCATCCATTTGAACTTTTGTAGTCTACATTATTAATAAATTACTTTGCATGGGAAAGTCCATTGGTAAAGGAGAAATATCTTGTTCATCACGTTCTCCAAATAGGCTTCATTATTCAAATAATAAGGCTTTCTCCTTTTATGATGAAACGTAGGTAGATCTTGATAAGCTCCTAAAAAATTAGCTAGGGCTTCATCCTTGGGAAAAATATCCAAACTAGGTTTTTGATCCATGTCAAGGAGAAGCGAATTAACCAATTTTAAATGTCCACCGCAGATATGATTGACATTAAGAGGAAAAGCTGATGGTTTTTTATGAGGACTGAATCCTAGCCCATAAGTATAATCATAAACTTCATTGTCCAAGGGCACTTGTATACCTTGTTCATATTTTCCACATCCTTTCCCATTGAATCCTGATTTCCTAAGTAAATGATAACCAGAACCATATCTATCAGCCATATCAGATTGAGTTAAAGGAGAGGCATATGTCACAATGTCATAACAATCTAGTTTTATTGTCTCAAGTTTCTTCAAGGGAAGCAACAACAAAGTTACTTTTTAATTCCCCAGAAAGTGGAGAAGGAATAAAAACTTGTTTTTCAAACCCATTTTAATCCTCATGAACTCTAGATCAGAAACTTTATATTGTCCCATAAAAGATGGATTAAAATCCAATGTTCCTCAATCATCTTCGGTTAAAGAAGTAGATGGAACTTCAACTTATTTAACTTCAGGAGGTTTCTCAAGTTCCTTACTTGGTTGTATGGGTTCAGAAATCTTACCATATTATGCATTTAAGCAAGGATTTGGTGCATCATCCACATGTAGTGTATACATCGAATTGTTATAAATGAACCTAACCTTGCGATGAAGAATAGAACAAATTGCATGCATAGTATGTAACCAAGGTCTTCCTAACAAAAGGTTATAATTGAGAGGTCCAGGAATGACATGAATAGGTGTGTGAAGAAGGACTAGACCAACCTTGATAGGTAGTGTAATAATACCCAAAGTTTTCTTTGCAATGTTTTTTTTTTAGGCAAAAGTGGATGAGCCACTAAATATATATATTAAATAATAAAAGTTGGTTCAAGAGCTAATCCGGGAAAGAACCAACAAGAAAACACAGAATCCTTGCTCAGATACAATACATTATTTATATTCAAGAACAAAATCACCACCCTTCTACATTAGTCATTCTTTTAATTCATTATTTATATAAAACCATCTGGCCAGTTCAGGTCATTGGTACTATCGATTGGGTAACCCTGCTAGCCGAGATCACTTGTTAGTTATCTCAGTCGGTCCATCGGTGTCAGTTCTTTGTAGCATCGGTAACAGTTGTTATTTCTGTTGGTGTCAATTCTAGCCATTATCGGTGTCAGTTCTGGTCAGTGTCGGTGTCAGTTATGGTTAGTGTCGGTGTTGGTTCTGGTCAGTGTCGGTGTTGGTTCTGGTCATCGTTGGGCACTACTAACGCCGATATCCCAAACCATGGTATCTAACCCATAAAAAGCCCAAAATTTTATATCTTGTCAAGCCCATTATAACAAAAAATTTAACACTCTACAAAATCAGGCACGGTCGAGGGACGAACTATATCAACGACTATACATATTTGCAAAAAATTTCTTCACCAGCAGTTACTTTCTTTACTCTTGCATCGCAGCATCATCTGCAGAATGATGCGATTGGTGCGGCCACTCCATAATTGACACCATTTCTCCTTCCTCTGTTGCATCCATATCCCAACCGAAATCCACCATATTATTATGCTCGTGTGGTATCATATATCGTGGTCCCCAACCTGAAGAATCTCTAGCTGGTTCTAGTTCTGGTGATTTGGTAGCCCACCCGCTTCCATGTGCTTCCTGACTTCTGCCTTCCCAACCCAAATTGGTTGCAGCACCCAATGCCCATTTGGATGTTGCACCTAAAACCCAATCCAAATGGTGGGAATTTTGTAAACTAGGTCTGTTCTCCAGGGTCCAAATATCTTTTCGCTGCAAATTGAAACTTGGGGTTTCTTCATGCCTTACATCAGGTCTCTAGGGATTGATGTGCCTAGGCATCCCTGATAGATTTGATAACCCCAAGAGGTCTGTCAGTGCGAGAACCATAGCCATTGTTTTCCCCTCCAACAGCGGGCCAAGGACATGCCCATTCTCTTGGAGTGCATTTCTCATGATCTGTGCATTTTGCACTTCTATTTCCCTCTTGGCTCCATTAAACACCACTAAGAATCCATGGTTGTGCAGAATTTGATGTGTGGTAAACAAACCCCCAATCAACGCGTGGCCATTCCAGAGGTCATAATTTTGTATAGCATGCTTTAGTTTGTTGGCTACCCAAAACTGCTTGTGAACCACTTTGAATGCCAAGATTTCTAATAAACGAGGGGACTGAAGGAGGTCCATTGCATTCAAAAAAAATATAGACACTAGCTATGAAGGAAATAGAAATTGTTTAGTTTGTGGGTCGAAGTTCTCATGACCCGTTACCTGTATGATTGCACATTGAATGGCATTGGAGTGCACCAAAAACATTTCATCCATCTCTTGATCATTGATGTGCATTGGGAGCACATCTTCATTTATGTTGGAGGGCAACCAAATTTTGTAATTTTTGGCAATAGTTCAGAATGATGGGTAGCACAAGACCAAAAAGTAACACATATCTATGCCATACAATCCATTCTCTAATGCTTGTGTTACACATTGTGTCGTGAGGCATTTAAATAAGATATGTGGAGTGCTTTGATGGCTTCATAGAGGAACATAAATGAGTGTGTCTTTATTGAAATTAACTCTGAATTGTCACTGATTGCACTCCAAATTTCCTTGTTGAAGGCGGGTACGCACAATGTATATGGTGACAATAAATTCTGGGATCCTCTTTTTTGAAATGCCTAGCTTTGCATCATATTTGCATTAATTAGGTGTACTTCCTTTTCACTGTGAGATCAACCCATTGCCTATTAAAGATCTCTGTTCATTCTGGAATTCAATTCCCACATGGATTATTAATTATTTTACATCACCTGCGTACCTTTTCTCACCTTGATTACCTCATACCCTCACGTGCATGTGTTGAAGACATCATCAATATGCTTGAAACCGATCCTATCGCCAGTGTACTTTGTAGCTATGTGGATGTTCATTTTATGCATCATTATGTGTAATGCTCGATTGATCTAATTCCACTAATCTATTTAATTCACACATAGCTCCTGGGATTACACTTGGAATTATAAGTGTAATATCCACATCCTCGCAGCCAAAGTTGGCTAGGTAGTTTGCAACCGATTTCATTCCCATTGTGTATGGGAGAGGAATGTTTTTGAGAAGGTGTCCAATAATCGCCAAATTTTCTTCAGGATGTATTCTAGTTGCTAGTTGTGGGTAGATCTTTTGATACAGGCATTAATTATAACCATGGAGTCACCTTCAACATGTATGTCGGTGATTCCACATTTTTTTGCCAGTATTAGTCCTGCAAGAATTGCTTGTGCTTCTGCTATATTATTTGATCCTACTGGCAATGGGGAGGAAATGCATGCTACTAAGTTTCCATGCAAATCCCTAATGCATGCACCCAATCCTGATATTCCTGGGTTACCACGAGATGCTCCATCAAAATGTATTTTCATTACCTGTTGATCGGGGGGATGCCATTTGATATTTGATCTATCAAATAGGCCTGGTACCTTTTTAGATGCACCCCATCCCATTGGTATATTGAGGTTCCTCCAAGTTCTCACGATGCTACTATCCCATGATGACAGTACTGGATTGTTTCCACATATAAAAATGCTGGCATTTACAACTTCCAATATTGATTTTTCTAATCCTTGTAGAACTGTTTCTAAATTTGACTGCTCATTTCAAAAAATCCTTTTATTTCTTTCCCACCAGATCAACCATACAATAAGCACTGGTGCACACTTCTATATATTTGTAAATAGTGAGCCATTATGCAAATCGGGCCAAGACTGGAATAAATCCCACAATTTACTAGGCAGAGGGGTGTAGGAGCATAATTTTTTAAGAACAAAAGTCCAGCATTCATTTTCAAAGGGACGTTGCAGGAGCAAATGGTCCACAGTTTCAATCTGGGCATCACACAATTTACACTTAAAGGCTTGTGCAATTCTGAATTTTTGTAATCGGTCACTGGTGAGAATCCTGTTCCTTAAGGCTAGCCATGCAAATCACCCTGCCTTAGGTAGAACAGCTTGGTTTTAGCAAAAATTGTATTCTCTTGCCTGGACCTTATCATTTTCTAAGTTCTGAAGAATTATATATCCCTCTTGAATAGAATATTTTCCATTTTTTGTTGGGGCCCTTACCAACCTATCTTCTTTGTTTGACAGGTAGATCTACCTAGCTACCATTATGTTCCTGAGTGTTTCAGCATCTTGTCTTGAAAGGTTTAGGTCTTCCGGATCCTTCCAGATGACTTTTCCTGAATAAATTTTAACATCCAAAACGTGGTTGATGAAGTAAATTCCCCATTTGTCTTCTGCATTATTTATAATATCTTGTGAAATCTCCAAAGATACCAAGGTAGGGTGGCCACTCCAAGAGTCTCTCTAGAATTTAACATTTGATCCACTGTTAACCTCCCATGTAACATAGTTGTAGACCAAATCCCTGGTTGACATCATAAAATTCCAAATTGCATATCCATTGGGTGGATCTTCCAGGGATAATACTCTTGTTGGATTTTGGTTATCCAAGTATTTCTTTTGCATGATTTGACACCATTTACTATTTGGTTTAGTATACATTTGCCACACAAGATTTCCCCCAAAAGCTCTATTCCTATTATGTAAATCATGCAATCCTGCACCTCCTCTAGTTGGTCCTTGTGACATATCTTGAAGTGAAATAAGCTGGATCCTCTTTTCATTATTCATTTTCCTAGTCCATAAGAAATCTCTAATTATTTTTTGGATCTGTTGAATTATGGTGGATGGCGCTTTAAGGACAGCAAGGTAGTAATTGGGGATTACCGAAAGAACACACTTGATAAGGAGGATTCTTCCTGATAGAGATAGCCACCTAGCCTTCCAGGCAAGAACTTTTTTTTTTATTCTTTCGATGACTGAGGACCAGTATCCTGGTTTATTTGTTCTCACAAAGAAGGGGATCCCTAGGTAAGTTGATGGAAAAATGTCAATCGAGAACTGTAGGATTTGGACAATCCTATCCGATATGATCTGATTTGTGTTGAACAAGTAAATTTTTGATTTTTGGACATTCACCTTTTGTCCTGAGGCAGTTGAATAGAGATCTAAGACATATTTTATTTTCCTGGCTTCTTTGACATGGGATTTACCAAACAGTAGTGTATCATCTACAAATAGTGAATGTGTAACTGATATGCCTGTTTCTCCAATCTAAGCACCGATCCACATTCCCAATGATTGTTGTTTCTTAATTGTTCTACTCAATGCTTCTGCCATAATTATGAACAAAATGGGAGACAGAGGGTCACCCTATCTAACACCTTGAGTAGAGGAGAAAAAACCCGTTGTTGTTCCATTTATGATGACAAAATACCAAGCCCCTACAACATAGGCCCGTATCCATTTACACCAATGCCTCGAGAACCCAAACCAATGAAGGAATTGAAAAAGAAAATTCCAAGATACTCTATCATAGGCCTTCATCATGTCAATTTTGATGACAAAATTGGAGGACTGGTTTTCATTAATCGAATGGAGGACTTCATGGGCAACCAGAGCTCCTTCCATAGTTTCCCTTCCTGGAACAAAACCTCCTTGTTCTGGAGATATAATTGAAGGGATGAGGTGTTGGAGTCTTAAGTAAATGGCTTTGTTTATGATCTTGTAGGTTGTGTTTCACAGTGATATGGGGCAGAAATCTGCAAATGTGTTAGGATTTTTAACCTTTGGAATGATAGTAATGTTCGTATTGTTAAAGTATTTCAGCATAGCCTTATTTTTCCTTGATTCTTCTACTGCTGCTAACAATTCCCCGCCAATAATATCCCAGCATGTTTGGAAGAATAGTGTAGTGTAACCATCCGGGCTTGGAGCTTTATCTAGAGGCAGTGAGAAGACTACATGTCTAAGTTCCTGAATAGTAAATGGGGCCATGAGGATGTCATTATCTTGTTGTGTGATCAATACCGAAATGGCTTCCAGTATTTCATCCAGTTGTTCTTGCGATGGAGAAGGGTCCTGGTCTAGGGATAGGAGGTTCTTGTAGAAGTTGACCCCTTCTTGTTGGATATCCTAGGAATTTGACAAGACCTTACCCTTTGTGTGTTCTAAAATGGTGAAAATTGTGTCGGCTGCTCGCTTCTGCTTGGCTGAAGCATGAAAACATTTTGTATTCTTATCCCCTTCTCGTAGCCATAACTCACGGGATTTTTGTCTCTATTATTCTTCCTCCCTGCTACATAGCTCTTCCCATTCTTGTTGTAATTATTTTTTCTTAAGGTATGTGCCATTTTCCATACCTTGTTGTATGGTTTGCTCATATATGTCTGCTAGCTTTTGCTTTACTATATCTTTTTTCTGAAAAATGTTTTTGAACACTTGGTCATTCCATTTTTTGATGTGGCCTTTGATGTATTTGAGTTTCATGGAAAACTGGTGCATTTTTTATCCATCCACAAATGGAGAGCTAACCCACTATTGTCTTAGCAGAGGGATGAAGTGTTGGTGTCTAAGCCACATTCTTTCAAACTTGAAGGAAGGTTTATGCCCCCTAAGTGCAGCTGTATTGTCAATCGATAGCACTATCGAAAAGTGGTCAGAACCTGAAAGAGATAAGATTTCTGATTGGAATTGAACATTAATAAGCTTCCAATCTTGTGATATTAGAAACCTGTCCAATTTGGAAGCTATTTGTGCAAATTTAGCTCTCTTATTTGTCCAGGTGAAGCTTCCATTTGTTGGGATTACATCCACTAAGTTGTTGTCATTCAGCAAAGAGCAGAAATCTTGTATGGTTCTTAGAGGAGGGCATATTCCACCAATTTTTTCCTCTAACCGGAGAATAGTGTTGAAATATCCTCCTAAAACTATATTGTGATCACTGTGGGTCTGAATTAATTGCATTAAGTGTGCCCATAACTTATGTTTATCTTGTGTGGAAGTGGGCCCATAAACATTAATCAACACAAAAGAGAAATCAAAATTGTTCATCTTTAAAAGTTGCCAGTTAGAGTCCTGCCCAATCAGTCTCCCTTGGATAGTTTTTGGGTTCCATAAGATAGCTAATCCTCCAGAGGCTCCTATCCCTTGCTGGTGAATAGATGCCCAAGAATCCCATTTGCCAACTAATTTTGTAAAGTTTTCTTGGGACATTTTTGTTTCTTGCAATAGGACAATGTCTGCATGAAAAGAATCAATCATCGATTTGATTCTATTTATTTTGTCATAGGCATTAATACCTCTAACATTCCATGAAGTGATCTTCATTGCTGAAAAGAAGGACCTTTCATCCTCCTTGTCGATCTTTTGATGAAGACAAACTTATCATTCGGTGTGGATTGTATACCAGCAACTATTTTGTCCTTTGTTTTTGCACTTTTTGGTTTTCTGCCTTTGGACTTAGGTGTCTTGGTGGGCTGAGCATTTTGTGATGGTGGTTGCTCTATGGAGAGGATTTGTTGTAGTACATGAATTCCCTCTAGTGTAGGCATTTTCTTTTTTTCATCATCCTCTATGTGATCTTCCTCACCTTCGTCCCACTCTTGGAGCATTGTATTGGCACAATTAATGGAAGTAGGGTAGAAGAAGACCTCATCTATTGAATAATTAGAGCTGTTGTTAATTGTCCCTTCCACCTCTGACTTCTGATCCCTCATGGAGTATACCAATATTTTAATTGATGGGTCCATTTTATCAAGAATGTTGCCTTGTGGGAGATATAGAGGAAGGTCCTCTGTATCTGGAAATTCATTGAAATCCACTTCTGCAGTCGGTATCCTCGGGGCTCTTACTTTCTCATTTGAATCCTTTAAATCTGTATATTCAAATATATCTGGTTGTTCATGCTCTAAAATGTGTGCTCCTTCTTCCTCAGCTGAACCTTGTAATTGATCAAGTTTGTGTTTTGTTTCCATACAAGTTATTTTTCCCAAATTTTCACCCAGAGATACTACCCCATGACTATCTTGATTATGAATAGGGAGATTAATGGGGGACTCTTGAAACATTTAATGATGGACAATGTTGTCAACATGAATATTTCTAGGGGCTGACATACTATCTATCTCCAGACCCTTAATCCAAAGAGGAGACCTAGAATCTCTCCATTGCAAGAAGAGGGATAAGTACGAGAAGAAATGTCGTAGTAGAACATAGAACCTTTCTACTGAGTTCTGTGCCTGAGGCATTGAAGTATTGTCAATGCATACTTGATTTTGTATTGGTGGCTTGGATTTACCTTAGGAAGAAGAAATTTCTTGCAAGCTATTATGAGTACATTCTAAAGGATCTGAGGTATGATCCGAGCATACTCTAACCTCTGATGGATGGTCCTTCTAACAATCCGATGTGAAGTGTCCAAGTTTACTTTGAGATTTGTGAATGGTCTTTGGTTGTTGGATGATAATCTATTGTACCCAATCTCCCCATTTAGATTTGATAACAATCTGATTAGTAAAAGGTTTGTGGCTATCAATTAAAATACAAACTCAAGCCTCTTGATGAGGGGCTTCAAATGGAATGAGGTCATGCCTAATGAAGATACCCATAGTATTCGCAAGGAGCTCAATAATATCTGGATCTCTGTATTCAAGTGGTAACAGAGGGAAAGAAACCCAATGGGGGAAGAAGCATGCAAGTTTGGGATCAGGCTTAAAATTGGGGATCCAAACCATAGTAAAGAGGCCCGATCCTTTACAAAACCAACTTTTATACTTGTGAACTAAATCTCTATTTTCTTTGGAGCGAAAGATGAGCATAAAAAAATTTTGATATTGGGTCTACATAAAATATGTCCTTTAAGACCACAAGCGTCTGTAAGGCCCATTCTTGAATTATAGTAAATGATAGGTGATTTGGTGAAAGCTTATCTATAAGAGCCAAATGTTGAAGTGTGCCAATGTGCTCTTGCAGCATATTCTCTGGAAGAATTATTGAAGCCGAGTTAGGAGTCAAGTTGGTGTTGATTTGGGAATCTTTCTTTTGCTAGACTTATTTTGATTTATTTGGAATGAAGGGGGCTCAAGTAGGGAAATCACTCATAGAAGGCGGTGGCATAGGCCCTTGAAGTTGATCGTGCTTGCTCTTGGAAGATTCATCTTGACCGTGATTTGGTGATATAGGGGGGGTGCCTTCGCAAATATCAAAAATCAGCTATTTTTCTCTAAGGAGTTTCCTGGGCCTATGTCGGTATCCATGTTTACTAGTTGGTAAAGCTTTCAGATTTGGAATTTTAGGTTTCCCCATTTCCCGCTCAAAATTATTTTCAAAATTTTTACCTGATTTACCCGAGGGTGGAGGTGGGTGGCCAACATGGGTGATATTTTTTGAAGTTTCCCCAGTCTCATAGGTCTGAAAACCCTCATAATGCTTCTGATTCAAGAATTGAAAGCGAGGGTTTACAAAAAATGGCTTGACCGGTTGAATAGTGGCTTTTCCATGGAAGATAGATCTAGCTTGATTACCTGAGACATTTTTATCTGCAAATGGTACTCTAGAAAACCCTACATTATTTGCGTATTTATTCTTAGTAGGTTGAACAACTGGCGTAGCTCAAAAAATATTTTTAAACACATCAGAGGGATCTTCCTTTTGATCATATCGCCAGATCCGGTTGTGGGGCTGTTGGTGATGCTGATGTCACTGTTGATCCATCTTCTATAACTGTTGTTGTTGCTCCTTCTACTATTGCTGGTGTTGTCTCTCCATCCTCATAGTAGTTGTCGAGCAGAATGATCTTTTCTTTGCAATGTTATCAAATCCACAAATAGGTATATTATCCAGTTGAATGGTTGTAAGATCGGCTTTAATATCCTTGAGCATATCCATGCTACAAACATTAAGCCTAGATCCTTTGTCAATTAATGTTCTATTAATGATACTCTAATTAATAGAAACATCAACCATAAGAGCATCATATTTATTATGCACCTCAATAGAAGGTAAATCATCATCAGTGAACATAATAGGAGGTATAGAAGGCATAGTATGCATGCACTCCAAAATTGAATTAATATTCTCTTGATTAGGAGGCTTAGCAGGAAGAGTAGATAAATCTTTTTGTAATGCCTCATGATATGTAGGAGAAGTTTGAAGAAATTCCCATAAAGATATCTTAACTGGAGTAGCGTGTAATTTCTCAACTAAGTCATACTCCTTAAAGGAAGAAGGTAACTTAGGTGCTTGAGGAAGCATGGGTTGAGAAGGAGGTAAAGAGGCTGGAACAATAGGTTGAGGATTATTTCGTGTGCGATAAGCATGTGAAATGGAATCTGTATTATCAAATAAATCCAAAGGATCTTTAGGTTTACCCTTAATATTTATTCAAGGACATCCTTTTACTGTCAACAAAGGTTTAGAGAATAACATTCTAGATGCCTCAATGTTGCAAATAGTGGAACATGAAGGTAACCATGCACACATCCTATGGTAAAGGTCAATTGGAGATGTTGTGGAGGAGGATGAAATAGGAATAGGATCCATGGAGATCTCATTCAAACCATTTTCATTCTCACTTCCATGTACCTCATTAAGGGATATATTCTCTTGTACAATAAAATCTTCCTCAAAGTATTCAAAACAAGAGTCATACATGTTGAACACACAATAAAATTACAAGCATGTAAATGTTTTTGTGTTTTTAAAGAAATTATATATTTTTTATGTATTTTTGGAATATAAATGAAAGAGCATAAAAGAAAACCTACTTCTATATGCATGCAATATTTAATATGAAATGCAAATATAACACCAAAGAGAAAGAGTTGTCTATCATGGGCTCACCAAAATGTAACATATAAATTTGGATGATCTCCTACATACAGTTTTGCACAATAGAGATT
Organism: Thuja plicata; assembly: GCA_018584345.1. Classification (NCBI taxonomy): domain Eukaryota; kingdom Viridiplantae; phylum Streptophyta; class Pinopsida; order Cupressales; family Cupressaceae; genus Thuja; species Thuja plicata. The sequence continues at coordinate 2,853,333 of MU225649.1, read as the reverse complement.
TGTATATAAAAGATATATATGCCATAACTTAACCATTAAATTTAATTTGTATTTGATAGTGGATATAGACTTGGAAATGAAAGAAAATATTAATGGAGTAAAATACCTACCTCACATCATAGCAGATCTAAAAATGCCATTTTCTAAAGCTTGTGTTGGGTTTCTGGAAAATCTGAGACCGAATCTGGAATGGAAATGCAGAGACAAAGAAAACCCAAAAATCTTTTTCCGTTCTGACACAGTTCTGATTTGTACCCTCAAGTCAATGTCGCCATTGAACTAGAATTTCCAATTCTGACCTAGGGAAGAATTGACCTAAAAAGTCTCCGACAGAAATTCTATTTTTGGATCCCCAAAAGTTTGCCAAAAAGGGTATCTAGATATACCCTTTTTCCTTTGTTCCTGAACCTATAAATCCTGAAACAACACCTACAAATATCTAAAAAATAGGGGTGTTGGGGTGTCTATATAGGGTTTTTCCTTAGTTAAACCCCCATTTTGGTGATCTCCACCTCCACGAATAGCCGAATATAGTATAATGTATGTGTGTGTTGATCTTGGAAAGAGCTTTGAATGTGTAATGTCAAGATCTAATCCTCTAGATTAAAACCCTAACATGAATTGAAAATGAGAAAGCAATGCATAGATTTGAATATGACAAAGAAAGAATACCAAGCCTCTAAGGCTAAAGTATTCCTACCAAACTCACAATCCATAGTTGCTACCCCATGATAGTATCTTTTGAATTCTTGAAGGTTGAAAATGTTGGATCCAAGAAGGAAGGAAGGAAGAAGTATCTCTTTCTCCAAAGAAGATCCATAATGGTTTGTCCACAAAAATGCTTGTATGTATTAATACATCATCATATCTTGTCCTTATATATCATCCTCTTGCTTTCTTGCATCATCATCATGTCATAATTGTAATTTCATCATATCATCTTACAATTCGCATTCATGTCCAAATGAAGGCAAAAGAGAGTATTTATATAGAGATCTCAATATAGACCTCCTAGGGCAATGCAAGGGACCCAAATTAAAATTTCACCTTGAATTATGGTCCAATTACAATAATCAACCAAGGAGGGGATTTTTTAATCTGAATATCAAGGAAAACACTTTTGCATCCGGACCTGGGGACCTATTTTAAGTTTTAGAACCCCAATAGGCTCCAGATTTGAAAGTGGGGACCACCACGTTATAGAGGTCAAGGTCGACCTTGACCTTGACCTAGGTCAAGGATGACCTCAAACTTGACCTAGGTCAAGGTCAACCTTGATTATGACCTAGGTCAAAATTGACCTCAACCCAAAACTAAGGTTTCAGGCTGGTCTCCTTGGGAAATCTGTAGGATTCCCCGGTCAACCGGGGACCCAGGAAGGTGAGAAAACACACTAGGATGTTGGATAGAGGCACAAAGGACAAAGAGTAAGTATGATAAATATTTAGGAGAGCCAATACATGGGTTCTACCCAAAAATGGAGTCATAGAAAAGGAGATTAAGGAGGACCCCAAATGATTCTAACCCTAATTTCACCTAGAAATGTAGAATCAAGTGCATGTGCATCCTAAATGCAAATCTAATATGAAAATTTACTAAACGAGGGTGCTAAACCTACCAAAATGGAAGTGATTCCATTTTAAGATGATACAGTAGCATCATCACATCTTCTTCTTCTTCTTCTTCTTTAAGAAATGTTGTGTCAGGCACATCATCAACTAAATGTCAATCGTGATCATCATTTACATCATCTTCTACTTTTTCAGAATCTTCTTCTTCCATTACATTATACATTATTGGCCTTCTTCTTGGATCATGTCGAACAACAAATGACTAACTAGGTTTATGTAGAACCTCTAAGTAAAATACCTACTCACATTGGCTTAGAAGAACATAGGGCTCATCCCCAACTGGCTCAAACAACCTTGTATTAATCATTGGAAATCCATTGTCATGTTCAATAACAGTTCTATCAGGATCATTTTGATTAATTCATAGTATGTACCATATGAAAATGAAGAAAACTAATCTGAAGAAATTAAAGTCACACTCATGTATATCATCCAAAATATTATAGTATCAATTTTGAGACTCTCGAGGATATAAATCATTTCTAGATGAAATATTAGTCACCTGAAAGACTGCACTTATTCTAGAATCACAATTTTTCTTTGTGTCATCCAAATTTTTGATGCAAAATTTATGACCATTACAGAATATAGTCTTGTGGTGTTTGACCTGCAATAATATGTCAAACATGTAAAAACTATTGCATCAAGAGTTGATAAACGTATGAGTGATTAACAAATTTATACGTACCTAAAAATCTCTTAAACCATATGCTAAATCTATTTCCCTTTGCGTAACATTGGAATCTCCATTACCATGAGCTTTTTTAACCAATGAAGACACATCTTACCATGTTAATGTGCAACCAAAATGATGACATCATTCAATCCAAACCATCATCTAATCTTGATTGTTTGCAATATACAAATCTATTTCATCCCATTCTTGAGTAGATGTACAAAAAATAAATAGACAACTTACAACCGATTAATTTTGAAGATTAAGAACATCTTATAATTTATTAGCTCTCACTTTCCTCAATCTATCTTTCCCCACCAAGTACTCCCCTTTGAATTTTCTAATGGTGTCAAGATCCCAAATACAATCTATGTGGATCTTTGTTGCAAGCTTAGGAAGATATTGATGAAGGGTACTCCCCTTATTAACACAAACACACAACAAAATCGAGAATAACAAGATTTGCAAAGACAAGAAATGGGCTTTCTATTACCCACCATGAAATGAAATTATAATATTCTGTGATATAACATGCACATTCAGAAATGCAACATGAAAAACCACATGGGAATTTTATTACAATAATCTGCGAGCTAGAGCCACCAGCTGCATAACCCAGAACTGCCCTAGACAACCCTATGGGATTTCAATATATAGGCAATTTTAACCGCCCAAGAAGATTCTAGAAATTAAACCCTAAAGTTTGAGGTTGACCATCCCTAAGATATTATTATTCATTTTTATTACATTATAATAGGCCCAAACAACTTTGGAACCCAAAAATAAATTTTGAAGAAACTTTAACTTTTTCAAGTTCAGGTAGCGCAACTATTGGATACCATAACTCATCACCTATTGACCCGATAGGCTATTGTAACCCCAATTTGAAAAGGCCACAAAGTGCTCTACAATTCCTAGTTTGCAAAAGCTTCATTCAGCCATGTTTTTACCCCATTTGGAGCCTCTAAAGTCTTGAAAACTGAGTTTGAATTTTTTGTACCCTGCTGCCAATACCAAGAAATATTCAACATCTACAAAACTAGACTTGATCTAGCAATGAAATGTCAATGGAAGGATAATAAAATCAAATTGAACCTCTAGGGAAGAAAATAGAACATTCTAAGCCCAAACAAACAACTTACTAAAATAGTTACTTTCTAGAAATAACAGCTCTGCACAAAATAGCCCTTATTGAAAGAAACCAGAAAATATTTTTGGGTGATGCAAGATTTCTCTTACACCCAGGATGCTCCTACATCAGATATTTAGTAATGTACACCATAGTATAGTATACCATATATCCCTCCACCATAGAACCCTCAGGACATGCTCTTTGTTGAACCAAAGCCTTCAAATATTTCAAGTGTCTCTCAACCATCCACATTGACCGAGTGTGTACAGGTCCACACAATTCAATTTTCTCAACTTGGTGTATGAGGTAGTGTTCTTGTGCATTGAAAAAATTTGAAGGTAGACACTTTTGCATTTCACACATTAGATGAGGAATTCTTCTCTTCCAATATTTTATATCTTCTTTATGGATTTCTTTACATGACAACCACCTACAAGACATTGAAGACACAAAAATATATAAATATGAGACTTTACAATTTATTACATAAAAAGAAAAAAAAAATTTGAATATAATAACTATATACAACAAATTGAACAGATATCACTGCTTACCTCATGTATTTTCCAAGATCATATATCACTTGTTTGATGTTATTGTCGAAGTTCTCTGGGAGAGATAGGGGTAGCATGTAGTACAACAATTATAAACTACTCATGTCATTATTTTTTCACATAATAAAATGAAAAGTACATACAGTTTATGAATATATTGTAAATACAAAAAAACTTGACTTACCTTTATGAAGGTATTCCAATCATGCATTTTCAACCTAGGCCCAAATTCACTTTTCTTTGATATGAGACTGCTTATGTTCATAGAAAATCCTGTGGGAAATCAGATTTTTTGTATCACTTCTTGTATGGCATCACTTTGTTTCTTCGTTAATAACCAAGGAAGGAAACTTATATTAATCTAGTCTCCATTACTATTCGAATCAATGAAATTTTTCATTCCATAATTGGATTCATGAATGTCACTACAAATTTTGACAATTTTTTTTTGTCACACCTTCCATCCAATATTTTCCACAATGTTCCATTACATTCTTCCCAATATGCATAGTATCAAACAAATGCACAATTTGTAGGTGCTCGTAGTAGGGAAACCTACTAAATTGGCTGAGATAAATTTTTAGTCCCTTTGGAAGGTGCTCAGTAGTATTTCCTTGATGACCTTCACGATCATCAATTACATAATCATCAAACAAAACATAATAGAAATATATAAATTCTAAACATAAACCATTAGGTGGAATGGTAGTACCTTGATGATTAATTATATTATGTGTTAACTTCCATAAGTGAGTTGTCATTCTTTGTGGCTTTGATGTAGTCTCTTCTTTCCCATTGCAAAGATATTTTTTGGTAGTTCGATACTTATGATTTCTATGGAGGAAGTTCCTATACTCATCAAACACCTTCTTTGCTAAACTTTTTGAATGATGAGATTTCATATTTGGACTACAAACTGGACATGCAAATTTTTTCTTTTTGTGAAGACCTATAAGATAATGATACAATTGGATTTAATATGTTAATTTTTATAATTATAATTATCATGTGCAACTTGAATTCACCATAACATACCAGAAAAATGTGTTAACCCTGGGGCATCATGTATCGTCCATAAAAGAATTGCATGGAATTAAAATTATCTTTGTCCTATTGGTTTAGAGATGTCATAAATAGTGACACAATTTCATAACTCCAACAACTCGTCGATAAGAGGCTCAATACATACATTCATATCTTTAACTTGGTACTTACCTAGTTGAATGAACAACAACATTACATAATTATTGTGACCATTTTACCGCAAGATTTATAGTTACATGCAGATAATTGTTAAATGATAAAATACCTGGAACAATAATTTCCAACATAAAGTGCTCCCTCTTTATTGACATACGTAAAGGAATTTTATCATTTATGACAAAAATAGGCCACAAAGAGTAAACAAATCTCATCTCTCCAAATGGATTGACACCATCCGCTGCCAATGAAAGCTTGAGATTTTGAGGTTCTTTGATAAAGTGCAGCCACTTTGCCTCTATGTCCTTAAATGTCAAACCATCCACAAAAATTCAAATAATTTCATCTCAACTCCTATTGCGTGCATGGTAATCCATAAATTGTGCCAAGCTACTACACCTAAGAAATCTTTGCAAACATGGAATAATGGGGATGTAATAAAAAACCTTGTGAGGAACCTTTTTTGTTATTTAATCTATTCGATATCTACTCGTATGAAATATAGGGAATTCTATTACAAATTCATGTTCTTTATGATAAATAATATTATCATAGGGACAAGCATCTATTTCTTGATACTCTATTCCAATATCTTTCATAGTGGCACATAATGCTTGGTATGAGTGAGGGAGAATATTTTATGGTAGTAACAAAAACCCACCTATCAATCTATGGAAAAAAATAATAGTTGTTAATATTAACAATATTTATGGTACATGTTTCACCCTTTATTGACTATAATGACATATATGACATACCTTAGCATACATGACATTGTTATGTTGGATAAACCATTCATAACCTTAAAGTTCAACAACAACAATACACCAAAGAGAAGAGTTGTTTAAGAGCCTTGGTAAAGGGCCGTATCTGCCTTCTCAAGTAGAGGTATATCATGGATGACATCAACGTCATCCTAATCATCATCATCAGTTGTGCCAGTACCAGATGTGTCATGGATCAATGTATTAATACCATCATCTTCAAACGTGTTATATGGCGCATGATCGTCATCTTCCATGGGATCATAATCTTCAGCTTCAATATTCGCACCTCCATGATCCTCCACTTCCAAAACCATATTCTCCATATTTGTACCTCCATGGTCCATACCACATACTTCCTTAGGGAGGTCGACCTATATAAAAATGATGAGCACAAATTAACCATGATAATGATCTCATCATCAAGTGTATTTCATATTTATATTAATTGTTAAAAAATTTAATGAAAATTTTACCAATGGATGATAATCAAACCCCCCTTCAATGTGACCATTCTCCCTACAATGTCTCTTGGTTGTTTTGATTAGCAATCTTCTAGTGTTTAAGCCCTTACAAATTTTGCAGGGACAATAAAATTTTCCATTGCCTTTTCTTTTAAAGTTAGACCTCAATATAGTGATTGTCTCCCCATTTTGTTCTTCACTTAGATTATCTAACATGATCTTTCTTCACAGAAAAAAAATTGATTCATGGAAAATTTGGTCTATAACCTTCCGAAACTAGGAAAAATGACGTCAAAAGTACACAAATCTTCTTAGACCTAATTATATATATAAATTGAAAATTTAGTTATGAAATGATGTTTTAGTATAGTATACCAAATTGAAATACTTCTACTATTGTAGTCTTTGACCTCAAACTCAGACCTATTATGGAAAGAAAGAAAGATATTCAGATAATATACTAGTTTGTAAATAAAAATAAAATATCATATATATTATACATATAATATATCAGAAGTGCATCATGGGTAACCAAACTATTGGTTCTTTTCCCAATTCCTTCCAACCCAAATTACTTCACAGAAGCAAATGTTCACCAAATTCCTTAACTTGATATCCTAACTTGAGGTTAAACTTAGTGAAGTATTGTACATTGTGGAGTCAATCCAATAGGTCATTGATGTGCTAAGGGGGGTACTTGTATTTCAAATGTAAATTCATTAACTTGATATCCTAACTTGAGTTTAATCTTAGTGAAGTATTGTACATTGTGGAGCAGTTCTAAGAGGTCATTAATGTGTTGAAGGGGGTACATGTATTTCAAATATATTTCGCTCATTTATCTAGGGAGGATGAAAGATGAAGATGACCATGATGGTTCATTTGAAATGTAATAAGACCATATTTGGTCCTTCAATTATGATTTTAATAATGTTTTGATTGGTATGTAAATCCTTTGTAAAAGGATCAATGATGTAAGCCATGATGGCATTCGGAGGCTAGAAGTGCACCTTGGGGGTCACTTGAGGATCCTAGGTGTAGATGAGATTTTTTAAGACCTATAAGGTCCAAATGATTGTAAGTTGGCCATTATATCCATTTAAAAGTGTCAAATGCACTAAAAGTGCTAAATATGTAAATTTTCACTAAATGCACTATCCTGGGTTATTGGTACTGCCATAGAGAAAATGTTAATAACTTGCCTGATTCTACATGGAAATAAATGAAGCCTATTCTAAGATGAATTTAACTCCTATCTCCAACCATTACAATGCCTTTTGGTGGAATTTAATTCATTACAAAGGCCCTATCAATGCTATAACAATAAAAAAAATAATGAAAATGTTGGAACAGTCAATATTTTATTTTTTCTATTAAATATATATATAATATAATAAAAAGAGAACTCATCAAGTGTTTACAACAGTATCAAGTACCAGATTACAAAATTACAAAAATTACATCTTCCCTTTTCATACGGAGGGAGTCAAATTATCATGTAACAAAAAAGGAACCATACTGATTACAAAATGTTAGAACTATAGGCCACTGTTAAATAACGTATATCTAGGGAACCATGTTGTCCATGGAATTTGATGATCCACCCATTTAAGCTTCAGTTTATCCTAAAATATATCATTGTATGGATTTGACATATAAGCATCCTAGGGTAGTGGAGGGAGCACAGAGATGGGTGCTTGATATTGGGATCCAATCCTAGGATCTAGCACAATGGGTATACCTAATGATTTCTGATCCTGAGGTACCTGGCTCAATCCAATCGAATTATTGTTCCCTTCCTCTTGTTTATCAGCCATAGTGGCTTCTCCTGAGGTGTTTTCTTGTGCCGTCATAGCTCCTTTATCTTTTTGGTTCTTTGTTAGCCTTTTATGGTCTTTATCTGCTGCAGCATCTTCCCTATGGTGATATCATAATCAAATTCCATCCCCGACTTTGGTAGACATCTTACAAGGAATCTTCTCTCTATAAAGAACATTCCTGACTTGTCTAATGAATTTCAACGCTTTATGTTCTTTCACCTGCAAAATCACGGTGACCTGCGAGGCAACATTAAATGAAATGGGTCTCCGTAGAGACTCAGTAAGAACTCTACTTCTACTATTGAAAATATCATCATTCCTAAATTTCCAAATATGCCATAGAATGTGAAAGGAAAGAGTTGACTAGAAAATATTGCATCTTTTATCCAATCCCATCAGATTCCTAGAGAAGAAATCTAGAATATGAAAGTTACTATTTAGTTCCAGTATAAATAGGCTCCACACGACTATAGAAAAATGACAATCAAAGAATATATGTAGGATAGACTCAGGTTCAAAAAAGAAATAGCAGACATTTGGCTCTCCAGATGGTTTCTTAAGTGGCAACCTATGCAGAAGAAAATGCCACATGAAAAAAATCCCTTTAGGTTCAGCAGGGGTGCTCCATAGTTTCACAAGATATTTACTCTAGGTAGTACAGTATAGGTTAAGATTCCACTTATCATTCAGTCATTGAGGAAGGTTCTCGATGGGAGCTTACTGATGTCTTAGGCTTCGAAAAAGACTGTAGAGTTCCTAAGGTTGTCCTTCTCTTTCTCAATAGCAATGGACATTTGAATATTAGGTTTGATAATACAAAAAGTAGTAGTAGCATGATTCTTACCTCTAGTATTAGTTCCATGTCTTTCTCCTAGAAAATGGTTTCCATCGATGACAAACTTTTCTTATGGTGGGATAACGTTTCTTCCCTAAGTGCCTTCTTGATCCCAAATTGATCCTAGATCATGAAAAATGGATATGTTAGGCCTTAATAAAACAAATTGATTCTTCCAACACTCATGAACACAAAATTGAACACATATGATACTTATTGACAAATTGGTTGCAAGAAATTTTTCTTGAAATTTTTCTTGCAACTTGACAAATTTTATAAATTTTGAAACTATCACCCTAATGACCCTAATTTCATCATGGATGGTCTATTAAGACCTTATTACCACAAGTTGACCCTAATTTCCACAATTTGACCTATAGACTGTTCCTCACCTTTTTCTTGTCACAAATGAAATTAGGATAGAATCCTAAAAGGCCTTCAAAGTGTTAAATACAATGATAAAGTAATGGCAAGTTATCAAGTTGACAACTATGTTGTAAACTTGACAACAATATACTAAATGTAACAATCATTAAACTAACTACAAGAGGTTTGGTAGGGAGTTTTAATTGTCAACTGATTAGTAGAAGGGTATTTGGGTAGTGTGAGCGTGAAGGAGAGTAAGAGATGAGTTTTAGGGAGTTTGGTAGAGTGTTGTATGTCGAAGGAAGCAATCTAATGAAGTTTAAATCAATAAACTTTTAATTCCTTGCAAACTATTTATTCTCTTCCATAAGGACACAGTCACTGTGTTCGTGTTCATAAACTCTTCATTATATGAAATATTGATTAGGAATGGATTTAAATAGTATTGGTTTAAATTTTTATTCCTTTCCATACAAAGGTTGTGTTTTTTTTGTGAAGTTTTGAAACAAAGAAATTCAAGTTTGTATTGATTGTTCCTAGACAGGGTCAGCGTTAATGATTGTATTATTGGAGGTAGAGATGTCCTGAGAGGTCAAGCACTCTTAAGCATTGGATTCAAACCCAATAGTTGATGCTCTCAAGTCACAGTGCTAAGTGATCTATATGTTAATTTAGTTTTGTGTATGTCTTAAAGGATTTGGCATTCGCTTATCTGGGCGCAGTATGTCCAGGTGGGCACATTCAAAATTAAAGCAGAATGGCATGATGTGAAGCTATCTCTGGTGACTCCAGATAACTAACAAGTAAAATATCTTATAAAGAAATGTTTGGTGTAATCTTTCTTAATGTCAATCTGGGAGGTTCCAATTTTAGAAAGAAAAGGAGAGAGATTAATGTTGTCACTGAGCTTCTTTTTTAGGGTCTATAAAACGTAAAATTTAAATTTTGAAGTTTGGATCATTGAATTTTGGATATAATATTAACATTTAGGGTTAAGATCATAAAATGTGTGGTTTTAGATTTTAAATGTTAATATGTAAATAATTGGTGGGAGCCTATCCATGAGACCTAATCAAACTTTCAAGATTGTATGCATTCTGCGACTTCTCCAAGAAACACCGACCATCTTGGAGTTTAATGATAAAGTTAGATGAGCTATATAAGATAAATGAATGTTAATAAGAATCAATGTAAATTTACCATGTGGAATATTTATAACAAATGAAATAGCTAGGAATCACAAATTACTTTCTAAATCAGTGCATTGTCAAATCTTTTGAGGCGTTAGTATATTTCCCAGATGGATTGGCACGTGGGCATAAGTTACTTCTGAGGGAGATGCTTGAGAGAAATTTTGTAATCAATTTGAAACCATCTGAGATCTTCTACATATTCTCCTCATTCTTTGAGAAGATGGCCAATTTGATTGGCCCATCAGGCTTCTTCTTCATGGTCTCCCCTATTTTTGGCTTCCCTTTTACCTATGTTGCCAAATCGGGAAAAAAATGGGTACAGGTACGTGGGTACGAAACGTCGATATAGAAAAAATTCCTTTGGGGGGCTGGGTATGTTTTCGGTACATTCATATAAATATATATATGTATGTATGTATGTATTCATGTACATGTGCATATGCATATACATATACATATATATGAATATATATGTGTGTGTGTGTGTGTGTGTGTGTGTACATACATATATATATGTATATGTATGTATGTATATATGTATGTATCTCTGTGTGTGTATATATATATGCAGCTAAAAAATAGAATTAAGTTTAGAATGTCATATACCAATACATATGCTAATCAGCACTCCAAGTATTCAAATTATATAAAAGATCAAACTAGAATTACTAAACATTTTGGCATTTCAAAACACAAATCCCAGATGCGTACCCACAGAAGATTGATCTCAAATTAAGATTCTGGTACATTTTGTACCTAGAGTCGCCTGGAAAAGTCTCATGATTCAGCAACTTAGATTGTAACCTTGCTTCTCCATTTCCATGTCCTTTTTGTCCCACACCATTGTTTTGGTTGTTGGATATTTCATCAAATCCACAAGATTTTTATTTGTCTTGGTTGTGATAGTTCTAGATATTGAGGATTTGAAATGATAATAATTTGATTGGGGTGGGGATGAGGGTATAAGATGGGATTTTTACATGTTCTTTTCAAAATGGTTATTTACGCTATTTTTTCCCAGATGTAAACAAGAAGTTGAATGGCGAGAGATTTTAGTTGAAAAGAGTCCAATCAATGAATGTTGTGTTTATTTTTCTAATTATAAAATAGAGTATCTTTTCTTTAGAGGCTTCCCTTATGATTTGGTTTTTAAGATTAGGTAGAATGAAAAAAGTGAATTAAGCAAAATATTTCATGGATGGAGATGTGAGATGTTAATATATAAGAATGATTGGATGATAATGAAAAATTTAAAAGGTTTGTGAGGAAAAAATTTAGGAGTGTCATATGGGAAAATAATTTAGGATTATAATGGTAAAGCACAATGATATTTCATATTTGCATGGGATTGGGGACAAGTATGATTCTAAAATTATTGAGTATACACACAACTTGCATCATGGAGATCATGAGTCACCTTTGAGGGAGAGTCAATTGAGCATACACCTAGTGGATAAAGATCTAGAAGAGGTTCTTAGAAATGTTGAAAATATGAAAAATAGGTATGACATATATTCTTATTTTTGCAACAATAGTTCTAATCATAAGGTAGAACCCATGTCACATGAAGGTAATGATGTTGTTACGAGCAAGAAGATATTGAAGGTCAAGCCCTTTCATGTGAAAGGATGATTGTAAGTTCAAAAACCGACATGAAATTTCAAATGACATGCAAAGTATAGGAAGGACTTTAAGGTTGGAAAGTCAAGATGCAATTCAAATGCAAAGACAAGGTGATTTTAAGAGAATATGAAAATCTTCAAGTACAAATTCATGAAGAAGGATGAAGGCCAAGACATCAAGTTAAAAGTTATTTCAAGTACAAGCAGTTTCAAGAAGACTTCAATGAGAATATTTCCAAGACAAAGAGGATGGAAAGATGGACTTCAAACAAGATAAATATGCTATGTTGGCACACCTTCATTACCACCATTCTATTTATTCCAAGTGGAAAGAGAAATGCATTTAATGTATTACACCTACTGAGTTTTCTCATTGGTCAATCCTTAAAAGGATATGTATTGGAAAAATGTAATTTTTCATTGGCCCATGGATAGGTGACTTATTGTAATTGGTTGACATTTAATTCATGTAAGTGGTAGTTAGGGAAAACCCTAATTAGGGTTGTTTTAGCATAATCTTGGTTTTTAATTTAAAATCAATCTGGGTTGTTCATTGTAATTGGAGCCTTTATATAAGACTTGCTCAATTCTTTTCTAAAGAAGAGAAGAATGCATATAAAATCCTTTGTAGGTGACAATCAAAATTATTCCAAAGACAACATGTCATAATAAAATATGATAAACAATGACTTATAAAGTCATCTTGAGGAAAATAATATGGTACAAGGTTCTTTCCAAGTAGATCATGTTGGAAAGTTGACTTCCTGAGGAAGCATGACTTATTTTGTGTTGTCAATCATGGCAACAAAGTCATACTTAAGTTCTGTCATAAAAGTAAAAATTACTAAGTGTAAAAATAGGGCAGACAGACAGATACAGAGATTAGTACATCAGCACACATGTTAGAGACCACACCAGATTAGTCATGCTTAGGTATATACTCCATGGTGTATATACATACTAGATCCAGATGTGCAGAGTATGAAACATCAGTACGGAAAAGTTACAGGCAGATTAGTAAACCTGCAGTCTAGGAAACAGAGCATGGAAGCCGACTACAATTTTGATCAGTGTGTATGATTTTATAATTTAATGGCTAAGCACCTTTAGTTATAAGTTTGTAATAATGTAATTAATGATGTTGTAAACATGCTTGGCCTGACTTGTTCGGAAGCGTTATATATTTTTGTTTTAAGGCCGACTAGTGATTTGTTTTGGGTCGCGCCTATTCGGATTTGAAGATATAAGTATGTAATGTAAAGATATGTTACAAGTGTCAATTATTGTGTAAGAAGAAGTTACAGAGGGATAGTATAATGAATTCAGAAGATGATATAGCTCTTTAAGGAGTTAGAGCATTTGTGCATACACAGAACTGATCAGACAACAGTGTCACCACAGTAGTTCATTTTTGATATAGTGCATATCAACATTCAGAGGGTTGTAGCCTTCATATTATTGGGCAGTGAGCCTAGGAAGTGAGCCATACACCCCTAACAGGGTTATTGGTAAAGACTCCTAACAGGGTTACACCCTTAACCGGGTCATTGTACTTAATTTGTAAAGACTGCTTCTAACAGGGAAAAGGAACTTTAACAGGTTCATTATACCTAGTACAATATTTTGTGGGTACTAATCCCCACCAGATTTTTCCTCTAATCAAGGTTCTCCGTAATCATATCATGTGTTATGTGTTCTTGTGTTATTTTTCTTTGGATGCACATTTGATATATGTTTAATTGGCTGAAATATAATTAAGTAATAAACACTGATTCACCCCCCCCCTCTCAGTGTTTCTAACAATTGGTATCAGAGCTCTGGTCCTCTGAAAGAAATTTTAACCACTTGAGGAGATCATGGACTCAGTTGAAGAAAAACATTTGAAAAAGAATCTTGAAGCAACTCTTGAAGATCTTGACAGATCTGAGAAGGAAAATGAAGAACTAAGATTGAAAAATGATGGCTCTCAAATACTTATTAAAAGGCTAAGAAAAGATCTGAAAGATTGTTTTACAAGTGATCTAGGAAAAATGGTCAAAAATCTTAATGAAGAGAATAAATCTCTAAAGGATAAACTTGAAGATCTGGAGGAACAGCTTACAGATAGCCAGAACACCATTGAAGACAAGATCAAAGAAAGAAAACAAGTGGAAGATGAACTTCTACAAGCAAACATGAAAGTCTTGGAATTAGAGAACATGGAGAAGAAGTTGGAATCTGAATTAACAGAAGCAAAGGATAATATTGATAAACTCCACACAAGTTCTGATTTGATTCAATCCCAGCTCAATGCGCAAAGAAAAAAGGGAACACTTCTGGTCTTGGATTTAGTACAGCACAAGATGAAATCAAATCATCACAAAAGAAAGAAAAAACACTTGAAGCATCTTCAGAAGCTAAAAAAGTTGAAGATACTACAAAGGTTATATCTGAATCACCTAAAAGAGAAACCAAGAAAGTTAACAGAAATTGTTATGCATGCAACAAACATGGGCATTTGGCAAGAGATTGCAAAGAGGTAAGACCTTTTAAAGGTTATTATTACTCCTGTAACAAGTTTGGTCATAGGGTTATACATTGCAGAACAAGTCATAAGAATCAACATCAGCAGAATCACAGAAGTATGAATCAAAACAATCAAAGAAATCAACTCTCAAGAAATTTGCAGAACATTACATGTCAGATATGCAACTATAATGGACACACAATAAAGCAATGTAGCATGATGAGCAAGAACATCAGACCTCCTATCATTTTTCACACATGTGGAAAGGCTGGACATATCACAAGGTTTTGTAGATCCAAAACATAGAAACAAGAAGATCCCAAAAAGTCTCTATTTGAAGAGAAAGGAGAAGTCAATTTTGTCTCAGCAAATGAAGATTCAAGAAAAATATGGGTTGAAGTTAAGAAGGACAAAGATGTTGACAAAGTATTTGATGCATCCTTAGTGGACGCACCCTCTACTTCTGCCTAAATAGACCTTCTTGGTCTTAGGGGGAGCTATTCTAGCTTATAACTCCTACGTGGTTGGTTTACTCACCTCAGAGTATGCGCCTTTGGATTCATGGTTAAAAGCTCAGATTATAGCTGTATGTATTCATACATTATTTAAATTGCATCGGGATCAAAGTTTGAAAATCTCTATGTATGGTTGCAAGCATTAAATGTGGCAGATCGTATAAAAACAAGTTCGTAGTCGATCATTTTCACAATTACATTCGAGAGCATAGAAATTGAAGAGCATTAGAGCACTAAGACATCAAATCATGAAGGCATAAATAGTTTGGCATTTGGAATGAATGGATAATCAGTTTGAAATGAAGCCCTAGCCGTCGCGCTGTTTCAAAATTTTGTGGAAACCCTACAAAAGCAATCACCAAGTATGGCAACCCCAGTTGTGTTTGATATAGAAGAGAGGAAGAGGTTCATATTTAAGAAGCACCCATTTAAATCCATACTGGATGATGTGGAAGGGGCTTTCTCCAAAACCCCGCTCCGCGTTGTTCACGTGGAAAATATCCGCGCGTATGTTTACTGTAAAAAGGAATCATTAGGAGATGATAATATAGCTTCTCATATGGCATCAATGCTAAATAAAGACTTCACATTCAAAGATGAGTTCATGCACTTACAAGATAACCCTATTGTTGAGTATTCGAATGCGCATGAGTTTGAAGAATCAAAATGGGTAAAAATCCTATTAAGCAAAATTCATGATGATCTCTTTTGGATTGGTGATGTTCCTGTCTGTATCACCATAGAACTAATCCATCAATTAACTAGACTTCCAATGACTGGACCTATGCTTCCCACTGGAAAGGATGTCAAGAAACAAATTGAGAAAGTTTGTTTGTCTAGGATTGATAGGCACGGAATGACAGTTGACCCTATCAAGGAAGATGACATTAAACTCATGACTATGATACTTGGACACAAGTTTCATCACGCAAGCAGGTTGAACAATGTCTCTGTAGCAACAATCATTGCAGCTATCAGAATAGTGAAGGAAAACACCCAATACAACCTATGTGAAGTCTTGTGTGGTCAATTGATTGACAATATCAGAATCATCAAGCATGACAGGAGAAAAACATTCAGGTTTGGATCTTTGATCATCTATTTGTATCACCATATAGTTGGAAAGGTTGCAGACCTTTATCTAGACAAAGGCAAATCTATAATGACTCAGATATCTCTTAAAGCCACAGTAGAAAGCAGTGCAAGAGATAAAATGGATATGGACATAAAGATATTCAGGGTCAAAATGCAGAGCAGGTTCAAACTATCTGAGAAGATAGTTGACAAATACAGGGATACAATATGTTTTATGGTAGAGACAGATTGCACATGCATGGAGGATGTTGAGCCAAGAACTAAGTGGATTCATCCACTAGGGTATGAAGTAGAAGACTATGTTTTAGAAGGATATGTGTAGGTCTTATTGTCAGCACCTAAAGACCCTAATGAACCTAGATGGGGCACCTACAGAGAAAAGATTGACAAAGTGGATATTGAACTACAACTTGATGTTAACAAAAGGAAAGCATCCAAAACTACATCCAGCATTCTGAGAAAGCATGGAGTCACTCAAGAAGATTTGGATAAGGCAAAAGAAGCCAAAACTGCACAAGTCAAAATTGAGAAAACTGTTGAAACTCAGAAAAAGAAGCAAAAGAAAAATGAGGAAAGTACCACTGCGCCTACTACAACCATTGATCTAGACACATATCCACCTTCTGATCCTGGAAAGAAACCTAGAGGAAGGAAGCAAGTTCCTACAAGTCATCCATCCTCAAGAGCTACTCGGAACAAAGCTGAGAATGTTCAAGCTCCACCTGAGGGAGGATTTAGACCTAGTCTAAATATTTTGAGAAACAGGATTTTTAATGAAGGGAGATTAGATACATTATCAAAAGTCTATGACAAGTATCAAGAGATGGATAAGACTGAGATACATTCTATGATCATATCTCATATGATCAAGTTTAAGAAATATGTTCTTGAACTCAAAATAGTGATACCAGATAAGTTATGGAACATACTGGAGATCATGAAAAGACATGCAATTGAGGAAGACATGAAGATTAGAGAAGAAACTTTGGATACTCTTCTTCCTATCTGTTCACATGATGTGAAGGCTATTTTGTTAGATCTAGTGAAGCCTCATCTTCGAACTAAAATAAGAACTCTTCATATTATGAACAAGGAGTATGAACAGATTGGTAAGGAGACTGAAAAGGCATTTTCACAAGTCTTTATGGACAGACATATGTATCCACCAATGGCGCTTACATCAAAAGTTACCCCAACTCCTCCTAAATAGGTTACAACTCCAATAATTCAAATTTCACCTATGACAGGTCCATAGGATTCAGTGCCCACAGTAACAATAACTTTTGAGATAGCTAAAGATATAGAAGATACTATAATAGTTGACAATGTCAAGATATCTATGATAGCTTCTAATAAAGATATGAATAAGGTTGATGAAGAAATGAACATAGATGACACATCTCTACAATAGAATGAAGTTCCTTCCATTGATCTAATAGACTTGGATAAGGAGAAAGATACTCAAGGTAATGAGACACCAGTGAAGGAGATTCAAGTCAAAAGTGAATGTGTTGACACAAGTCAGAATACTATTTTCTCAACATCCACTTGTTAGAGATTTTTCTTGTATGAACCACAGTGCTTGAAATGACTACTTGAACACCATGCTTTCTAATACTGATTCAGGAACAAGAAAAGCCTAATTGCTAAGGACTGGATAAGGTCCTTCTTCATT
>MU225649.1:2788567-2821168 GCA_018584345.1 Thuja plicata | reverse complement strand
AATTAGATAGTTACCTAATAACCAAAATGCTTCAGAATACCTTGCAAACTTAACATAAAAGAGCATACATAGAGAATAAAGAGACAGCAATTGAAGAGAGTAAAATTGCACCATATTTTATTTATATAATCCATCTTCCATACATGAAAGATCTTGCAACATCAAAAGATAGACAGAAATTCAGAACATCTGAATATATATATTCTCTTCTCCAAAGAATTCCAACATCAAAGACCCTTTGCAATTACAAATCTTTTACTATATATAGGTTTTTCACCATCTTGGAATCCCTTAAGGATGCAACAAGCTTCAGATGGTCATACAAAACCTAACCCTAAAGTTACAAGAAAGAAGAAGTGATGGAGCAACCGAGCGACCGAGCTAAAAGATAGAAATAGATATTTTGATTTTATCCCGATCTGGCGACTGCAATCAGATTTGTAGATGGTAGGTGGTAGTATTTATGTTGAGTCCGGATAGTTGTGCTTGCATACTCACCTACATTCTCCTTTTGTAATAACTGTCCCTCTTCTCTTGAACAGTGCAGTGCTAAGTGTTCACCTTACTCATCGTCCAAGATTTCTTCTTCTACAACAGGCTTCTTTTTCTTGGGTGTAGTCATCACTTCCCAAGCTTTCACTTCATCGTCTGATGGCCACTTAAAGTTTTGAGTACTCTGTACTTGCACCTTTTGTCTGTCCCATCTAGCATCAGTGATTTTTTTGACATCAAGTAGAAATTTGTTGATATCAGTCTCTGCTTTGAAGGCTTCATCCAATATTTTATTGAATCCCACTATATCAACATCTGCTCCTAAAAGAAATGCATCTTCACTAGGCATCTTGGTGTCAAAATCACTCTTCCAGGCATCTACAGCCTTTACTTGGTCATCATCTCCCCTCAAGGAAGGAATAAACTTATTAAAATCATTTGAAAAGAGGCTCAATTTAACCTCTATCTGGTTTAATTTTCCTTTGAAGAATGAGAGAGCAATATTGACTCTTTTGATCTCATCTCCCACTTCATTTACTATTTCAAGAAAATCTGGTCTTATGGCTTGTAAAGATGACAACTTCTCAAATAAATTTTCCCTAGCAGACCACTTTGTAAAGTAAGGGTTTAGAATAGCGAGGTACCCCATTACCTCAGTATGCAATGCTGGCAACTTATTATATGTATTGACTACAACATTAGTTTTATCCTTTAGAATCTCATTTCTATGTTGTAGAATGCCTTTCAGTTCCTTCAAAGCAATTGCATTTCCCTTTTCTTCATCTACCTTTTATTCCACAGCCTCTTCTGATTTAGGCTTATCTTCAATTTGCATTGGTGGTGGTTGTGCAGGTACATATACCACCTCAGGATTTGTCTCCAACTCCTCCATCAATTTCTTTACCATCTGATCTCGCTGGTATAGTTGTATGTGGCACATATCCCTATCTTTAGACAGTGCACTTGTTTCTTCCAACAAGGTACTATACCTTTCAGACAATTGTTTGGTCTTGTCTTCATTCAGTTGAGCCCAGTGTGTCATAATTTGGGAGATTTCTAAGTCCCCTGTATTTTGTACAGACCACACCATTTGATTGCTCACCATATTTTCTTGAATATTTCCTAACTCGGGCTTTTGGTCTTTTGGGCTTAGGCTCCACATTGCAAAAACCTGAGATTTTGGGCTATACCCAAATCCTTTTATCATTTCTCCCATCTGGACCTCACTGGCCATTTTGAGATCTGACTGCTTTCTCATTTGGTCTATGATGAAGGCAGATGCCAAATCCCATCCCTCTGCCAATAATATTCCACTTCCCAACACCATCTTCCTGGCATCCTCGGGTGAAATATCCTCATTTTCAGGATCATAATTTTGTAAAGCCTTTAGAGCTTCATCTATTATTGTCTCTTTTCCATCCACAGTCAACTGGGATCTGAGCTGCTCTGTCTTATGCCATCTCAGGAAATCTTTAAACTCCTCTGTTTTTACAAAGCTATCATCATCTAGAAATTTTTTTTGATGAAGCAATCTTTCATCAACACAAGCTTTGAGTGGTATCTCAACTTCATCATCTAGGTCAGGCTATTGTTTTTTGCCTTCCCTGATTGCTTTTCTTAGGTTATGATCATATAACCTACTACCAGGTACTAAGGCCTTAGCCTTATCTTTTTTCTTGCTCTATCCTTCCGTTGAAGGTTGCACTAATTCCAATTTTTGCCTCTTTGCCACAGGCTCCTCTACATCATCAGGCTGGGTGGCAATTGTCAGATCTATAATGTGTCCCTCTGCTCCCTGCAACTGTGGAATCTCAGCCATTTCTTGCTCTAAGGCTTGTTGTGGTGAAGGATACATAGTAGGACGTGCATAATCACTGTCACTACCACTATTATATTCTGATTCAAAGTGTTCAGGTGTCTAAGCACCTTTTTTATCCAGGACTGTATCCAGTTTCTCTACAAGCACATAATAGTTATCTATCATGGCCTTGATTCTATCAAAATATGGGAGATCAGGGTAAAAACCCCCAAAAGAAAACCCATTTCTTTTTATGTGCTTCTCCAGCTTCAGCAACTCCTAGATCCTCAGTCTTCTAGTATGGATGTCAACTTCATCCAAGATGTTCCTTGTTGCATCTTCTTCAATACACTCACAGTGAACATTCATATTAGGGATTGTAGGAGTATATAACTTCCTAACCCCTTCCATGAAACCCTCTGTGTCAATGTACCTATAAGGGGCTGCCCCCATTCTATATCTCTCCAACCATTGACCCACTGCATCAATGGCATTCTTGCCAATTGTAAAGTTGAGAATCTTGAATTGCCTAGGGGTTATAGTCCCATTCTTGTGCGGTGCAAAGTGCTCATTATATGTTAATAATAACTAACATATGAATTCCATTGCAGCCACTCTTGCAGGCACATGATATGGTAATAAATGAGGAGGGTGAATACACCCATATACTCTGATAATGGTATAATTCTCCTCCAAGAAGAAATCACCCCAATTATGCTTTCCAGGCCAATTATCTGTATAATCACAGGGCCTATGCAGTTGTATGATCTTCAATGGGAATCTAGTCCTACTTGTTCCCAAACTCTGCACAATTGGATACACAATCCAATTTTTAAAAGCACAGTAGTCACACTCCCTAGAAGTGTAATTCCAAACCCTCACCCAAAACTGGATAGGATTTGGTGCTGTTTGATAGAATCTCTGAGGAGTTAAATTATTAACATCCATGATTAAAAAATTGAAGTATAAAAGGAGATGCATTAGAACTGAGTAATGCAAAAATTTAGGTTCCTTCTCCTTTGGATTCTTTATTCTTTTCTGGGTTGCAATGAAACCCTCATGTATTTCATCTATGATATGCTAAATATAGTCATAGATGGTGCTTGAATGCACCTCTTGCAAGTCTAGCACCATCATCATGATGCCAACATTGATTTTCTCTGCATCTCCATCTATCCCTAGCACTCTACATAGGGCATAAGAGATATACTTGATGTAGAAGTGTAGATCCTTGTAATAATATGTATTTGGCTCAGCCATAGGATCTAAGTATTTTCTCACTTCCTTCAACATGTGTTTCTGCAATAAGCCTTTAGCAATAGCAGGCTTTGAACTATATCTCTTCTCCTGATTTGTCATGGCAATTTTAGTAGACATGGTGCTAAATAATCCAAAGGATTGCATGAATGAATTCCTGTTTAATATTAGCAGGGCAGTGCCATCATCCCTTTTGATTTTCTTTTTCAAAACATCATAGTGATTGGCTATGTCTAAGAATAGGTCTACATCTAGGAAGACACCAGGAACAAGTAACCTAGCTAAACCACATGTCCAAGGGTTTGATACTGGGATGGGCTTATCAGAATTTTTATAAAAGTAATTGAAAAGGGAGAAACTTGTTGTCCCTGGAGTCACAACATCTCGAATGTCTTTGTACTCATCAAGGAGAACATTAGCATTAGCCTTCTTATTCTATGTTGAACTAGGCAGGAGACGGAGAAACTCATCAGAGAAACTTGCCTTTCCTTTCTGTTCCTCTTCACTCCCTCCACTTGTCAAAGAAACACTCATAGCCCCGCTCATACTTGCAACACCCTGAATCTCTTTTTCCTTACTGATATTGAAACAAATCTATCTCAGAGATCAGCTGACCGTCCTGTGCACAATTTCCTGATATTTAGAACTCTTTGATCAACTTTGGAAATACTGCAAAGTGAGAAAAATATCTTTCTGAAAACTTAACAACTTGGGCTCTGAAAACTGAAAGCACGGTGAATGAAAATGAATGCACCATCAACTCCTTATAGCCATTATTTAGAGTACACAGCTCATAATTTGGAAACATCAGTTATGTCATTAATTCGACATACTGTGAACTTGAGTGAAAACCTAGCCGTAGTTCCATGAGCTTGAAAGGAAATCAAATTTTGAAAGTGAATCCTCAGAACAATCCAACTGCATTCAAAAGGGCTGACATTTCACATTGTGATTCTTTAACTGTCTTACATCTCAGCTACTCTTTTTGCACAGTAATCAAAATACAAGCCTGTGATTGGTTACCGAGTGATTCATACTGTCATATCAAAAAACTGCCACCATTTTTTAGATTCTGGGATCAGGCGACTGTGCGACTGCATAAATTCTTTTTGTTGCGGGCCTCTGTCACTAACCCATGGTTTATTTCGAGACATAGCGACAATGCATTTTCCTACCTTTGGCTGACCTGAGTCACGATTTGGCGATCACGCGACCCAACTAAAATCATAGTCACACTCAGTTAAGGCTAACTCATCATTCTTTCTGAGACCTTGTGACTAACCATTTCCCTTAACCTCTTACGGTTCTCTCCTAGTCACTGAGTGTTTGCATTTCATTTCAAGATTATGTGACAATGCTTAGTTGCCCAATCGCAGGATATAAGTCCTGAACATTTAACTTTACCATAACAGGTTATATGTGCCCTTTTTCCACTTCTGACGACTGCGAGACATACCTTAATCGCCAAGTCAAGAGAACTTTTCCCTTAGGGCCCTTTTCTTCTCAGACTTTGCGACCACCGTTAGATCTTCTGATCTCTTTATCCTACGGTCATCACTTAATCACCAAATGTTCATGTATACCTTTAAAGCTTTCTCAGACACCGCAACTGAAAAGAAAGTACTTAGTCTGGTTGTCGCTGAGTCCATCTTTTCCTTCTGGTGACCATGCGATAATGCTTTACTGTCCACCCACCTTATGACACATGTCACCCATTCATTGGTTCACTTACTGTGTAATGGAGAACTGGGTCATCATCTTGTTCTGGCGACAACCTGACTAAGCTTTATACTAAACCTCAAACAGTCAGTTGCGATGTCTCGGTCAGTATCTCTTAACCGCTATTTTATTTCGAGACCATGCGACTGAAGGCCTTGCTTGACTTTTAAATTTGGATTATTTGGTGATTAAGCGACATGAGGTAATCGCGAAGTCTGAAGACATATTGATAACTATTGAGAATCTCCTGCGATCACCCGACTAAGCAGTGGGTCCTTTCTTTACAATGCTTTATGACATAATTATCCTACGACTACCCGACATGAAGAAATTGCTGAGTCTCGTAATACTGAAGGAATATGTTAAACTTGAACGAGACCATGCGACAAAAGGAAAATGCGAAGTCGGGAAGACATATGGAATATTCACTTGGATTAGCGCAACAAGGCTATTTAATTAAAATACATGCCTTAAGTGGATATAAAAAGTAACATCAAAATAGAACGCCATGACCCAGGGTTTATTTTTGACGTTTAACACTTGAAAATCCTAGGGTTTTCAGGGTTTTTTTGCAAATTGAGTTAGGTTTAGACTTGAAAACCTAAAAAATTGAAGCAGGTGAGACAAAAAGAATGAGAGACAGGTGAATTGAGTACACCAGATCACAAAGAAAAAGACAGGGAAATAGGAAAACTACCAGAACCAGAAATACAACCAACACCACTCAACCATCTACATCATTGTTGTCAAGGTTAACTCCTGACTCAACAAGTTTAGATGCATGGGGAGAAGAAGACCTTATCAAGATCAGTCTCCTTGCCATGGAAAAGGAAAAAGAGAAACATATGATGAGGAACCCTCAATTTGTGGAATCAATAAACATCTTGAATGAGTTAGTTCCTGCTGACAAGAAAATAGCCAAAGTACAATCAGTTGAAGATGTAGACAACATCTTATCAAACTTCAAGTCACATTTCACTAGCTTAGTAGAATCGCTACTAAAATTGTAGAAGATGAATACAAGAAGGAGAGATTAAATGAATTGGTAAAGAAATTTACCTTAGATCTCAACTCCTTAAAGACTGGGTAGGCTATATTGAAGGAATTACCAGATAAAGGAAAGAAAGTCATAGCAAACTGTATGGATAGAGTGAATCTCACCTCTGAGCACACTAAAAAGATAACAGAAGCAGAAGAAATGGTGGACAACATAAGAAAATTAGTTGAAAATTCCACGCAAGATATGAGCATATGCAACAATGTCTACCAAGGGCAGTTAGAAAAAATTGAGAAGGCAAAACTGGAAATCAACAAGATAAGAGTAAGGCAAACTCAATTGAGAAATGCACTTGCACCATCTCTAGCAGTTCTTAATGAGAACACAAAGCAGATTGATAACACCATATAGACATATGATCAAGGTCCTTGCATGGATCTAATAAAAATGGATAAATTGACATATGCCTTATGCGCGCATCTACAGACAGTTGATGCAATGAAAGTCTTTTGGCAGAAAGAGATTCAATCTCTTCAAGTTATGTACCCTGAAGTCTATATGGAGTAGGTATGTTAAAGACTTACAGTTTTTACACACCTTTCTCATTAATGTCAAAGGGGGAGTAGTATAGAATGTGTATATACAAAGAAGTATATATTTATATATCATTAAGTATTATGATATACAGTCATTTTTGTATGAAGTCATTTTGAATAAACTTAGCCACATTCCTTTGTTGCCATAAATGAAAAAGGGGGAGATTTTTGGAAAGTTGACTTCCTAAGGAAGCATGACTTATTTTGTGTTGTCAATCATGGCAACAAAGTCATACTTAAGTTCTATCATAAAAGGAAAAATGACTAAGTGTAAAAACATGGCAGACAGACAGATACAGAGATCAGTACATCAGCGTGCATGTTAGAGACCACACTAGATCATGCGTGCTTAGGTATATACTCTATGGTGTATATACATACTATATCTAGACACGCAAAGTATGAAACATCAGTAGGGAAAATTTACAGGTAGATTAGTAAACCTGCAGTCCATGAAACAGAGCATGGAAGCCGACTACAGTTTTGATCAGCGTGTATGATTTTATAATTTAATGGCTAAGAACCTTTAGTTATAAGTTTTTAATAATGTAATTAATGATTTTTTAAACACGCTTGGGTTGACTTGTTTAGAAGCGTTATATATTTTTGTTTTAAGGCCGACTAGTGATTTGTTTTGGGTCGCACCTATTCAGATTTTAAGATATAAGTATGTAATGTAAAGATATGTTACAAGTGTCAATTATTATGTAAGAATAAGTTATAGAGGGATAGTATAATGAATTCAAAAGATGATATATCTCTTTAAGGAGTTAGAGCATTTGCACATACATGGAACTGATCAGACAACAGTGTCACCACAGTAGTTCATTTTTGATATAGTGCATATCAACATTCAGAGGGTTGTAGCCTTCATCTTATTGGGTAGTGAGCCTAGGCAGTGAGCCATACACCCCTAACAGGGTTATTTTAAAAGACTCCTAATAGGGTCAGACCCTTAACTAGGTCATTGTACTTAATTTGTAAAGACTGCTTCTAACAGGGCAAAGGAACTTTAACAGGGTCATTATACCTAGTACAATATTTTGTGGGTAATAATCCCCACCGGATTTTTCCTCTGATCAAGGTTCTCCATAATCATATCATGTGTTATGTGTTCTTGTGTTATGTTTCTTTGGATGCACATTTGATATATGTTTAATTGGCTGAAATATAATTAAGTAATAAACACTGATTCACCCCCCCCTCTCAGTGTTTCTAACAGATCATTTAGGAGAGGGCATCTAGGAATGACCACTTGATGCAGTGACAGCAAGAGGAGACCATGCCACTATAAATAAACATTGGATAGTGACCAACATAAATCAAATTGATAATAATGCATGAAGAACCATGATAAGTTTAGAAGCATTAAAACCACGGTAAGTTTAGAAACATTAAAACCCCAAGTTTTCCAAGATAGTGAAAGAAAAACCATGGCTCATGTCAAATATATAGAATATCTACAATAAAAAATAGGTTGAATTTTTTACTAATCCGCACACAAGTCATGACATGTGACAATTCCAAACTCATTCACTAAGGGTTTCTTATACCAAACCATAGCCTCGAAGCCCAAAAATGTTACATATCTTTAAAAATACAAAGGCTATCGTTCGCGGATAGAGATTAAATATGCATAGAAGAAACCCTTTTTTACTTTCTATATGATGATGCACATTGTAAAAAAGGAAACAAATTTGTAAAAAATATATATGTAGGTTTGAACATTAAGGTCACGACAAAATCACAGTCGACCAGAAACTATGAAAAGATTTCATTTAATGATAGAAAGAAGATGTTTTCTTCATACAAAAGGATGTACCTATGACTTCAGTTAGGAATAACATTCCACAAGACAACTGAGAGGGGGGGTGAATTAGTTGTAATCTAGATTATTAAAATTTATACTTTATAAACCAAATCTTCAAATTTAAATGATAACACAGTAATTGCCAACACCATAAAACAATATTTTTTGTCAAGGAAACCATGTTAAAGGTAAAACCCTGGTGGGAATCAACACCTACAAATAATGCACTGAGAGTATAATATCCCTGTTAAAAGGTATTATCCCTGTTAGGAGATTATTACAACATTACAGTACATAGTCCCTATTAGGAGATAGACCCTGTTAGGAGTCAAAGAAAATAGTAGGCTCACTGCCAAGGCACGCTACCCAAAGAAGGTTAAAGCCACCATCAAGGATTTACAATCTGAATCAAGTGCATAAAGCAAATACATATTCTAGTGAACTGACTGATAGCAACTATCTTTGCTTGGTCAATTCCAATGAAGTATCAACTCTGCTTTGATTTCAGCAGTCAACAAGCTTCATAGCTTCCACACCTCTTTATCCTTATCTTTCTCTATCACACTTCTCCACAATAAATTATCATTCATATATACCCTCTTACAATAATTCATTAGGTCGGCTAGTTAAGCTTTCCTAATACATAATTAACTAGGTCGGCCAATTAAGGATTTCCATCATACAAATAATTACATATCCCCTTGCTAAGATACACATGGTATCTATAACAAGTATACATCATTTACAATCCATCACATATACTTCCAGATCTGTAATTCATGCTCACAATTAATTTCACATGCTACATGTCTAAAGTCAGCCAGGAAATAGGTCTTCTCTAGAATACATGCCATAGTTGATGTCATCAGTATCCAAATAGAAATGAAATTCAACCCATTACTCTACCATATCTCGGTTTTCCATTAGTAAGCTTGCAAGTTCTGAAATATCTTCGCCAGAAAGATATACCCTAAACACAAAGACTTTCTCTGTCGAGAATCATAGTTACAGTCCAGAAAACCAGTCTTCACTCAATCAACTGTAACATCCACATTATGTAACATAAATCCAAGTGACCTTAGGAATAAGGTCAGCACACATCCGTCTACATAATTCCATCTTTGATCATTCTGAATCATCTGTACACTCCTTCCAGTTAAGTAGCCAGTATATCTTCTCCAAAAAAGTATATGTTGACATCAGTGAAAAAACATGAATATCAATAGCATGATCAGTAACCAAAAATGATATCATCCAACAATCTCCCCCTTTGGCATTGATGGAAACATATGGGAAAATCCATATGCATTAACCCAAAAGTACTCTTTCTCAATACAATCTTCTCAATATCCTCAACACAAATCTCCCCAAAATAGTAGGGATTTTCACATAGATTTCTTCCCCCTTTGGCAGCAATGGAAAAGGGTGCCATAACTCATATGTAGTCTTCTATATTCCTTTTCAAGACTTCATTTCCAATCAGCTAGGTGCAAGATAACCCAAATGTACTCCATAGTATTCTCCTGCGATCACTCCCCCTAAGGAGTAGATCCATACATCAAGTCCAGAGAATGATATAGCTCTAAGATCCACTGGAATGATGTATATCTGCATCATTTTAGTGTTCACTGGGAGGGGCCATCACCCCAAGCATGCCTCTGAGATATTCAAAAGAATATTTTGGCAAAGGTTTAGTAAATATATCTGCTATCTGTTCCTTGGTGCTAATATACTCCAATTTAATCTCTCTATCTTCTACCTTCTCCCTCAAGAAATGATACTTGATGGAAATATGTTTAGTCTTTGATTGCATTAAAGGATTCTTTAACATATTCACTGTGCTGGTGTTATCACAATGGATAATCATTGGTTCTTTGAAACTTATTCTAATGTCCTTCAGCATTTGTTTCATCCAAACAACTTGTGTACATTTTATTGCAGTAGCAACAAACTCTGACTCAACAGTAGATTGAGAAATACATTTCTGCTTCTTGCTCAACCAAGAAACTAGCCTTTTCCCAAGGAAAAATGCACCACCACTTGTACTCTTCCTGTCATCCACATTACCTGCCCAATCAACATCAGTAAAATCCTGCAATGTAAAATCATCAAATTTTTCATACCATAATCCATATTCTATTATTCCTTTCAAATATCTAAAAATTATTTTCAGAGCAGCAAAATGTGTCTCTTTAGGATCTGCCTGATATCTAGCCACAATTCCAACTGCATTGGTAATATATGGTCTAGTGTGTGTTAGATATTGTAGACCTCCAATCATTTATTTGTACTTAGTCTTCCCAACACTTTCAGTCTAATCACTTTTAGTTAGTTTTTTCCCTATCACCATGGGTGTACCAACAGGTTTACAATGTTCCATTCCAAATTTCTTCAACATTTCCTTAAGATACTTGGTCTGAGATATAAAAATTACATTCTTACTCTGATTAATTTGCAAACCAAGAAAAAATTTCATCTCACCAATCATTGACATTTCAAACTCATTCTCCATTTCTTTAGCAAACTTCTTACTCATTTTATCATTGCCTCCAAAAATGACATCATCAACAAAAACTTCTATAATTAAGATTTCATCTTCATCAGTTCTTAAATACAAATTATTGTCTGCATTACCTTTTTTGAAACCAAGACGAAGTAGATTTTTATCCAGTCTAGCATACCATGCCCTTGGTTCTTGTTTCAGTCCATATAGTACCTTCTTTAGTCTGCAAACCATGTTTTCATCATCTGTCAAAGGAAAACCATCAGGTTTCTCAATGTACACTTCTTCTAGATCACCATTCAAGAATGTTGACTTCACATCCATCTGATACACTTTAAAGTATTTATGTGCAGCATAAGCAAGGAATAGTCTTATAGCTTCCAATCTAGCAATAGGTGCAAATTTTTCTTCATAGTCTATGCCTTCTTGTTGTGAGTAGCCTTTACATACCAGTCTAGCCTTGTTTCTTACCACTATGCCTTCCTCATCCATCTTATTTCAGAAAACCCACTTAGTGTCAATCACATTTTTGTTCTTATGTCTTGGAAATAATTCCCAAGTATTGTTTTTCTTTATCTGTTCTAGTTCTTATTCCATGGATTTAGTCCAAGATTTATCTTTACATACTTCATCAGTACTCTTTAGTTCAACTTGAGAAATCAAACAGATCTCATCTCTAACTCTAGATCAAGTCATCATTCCTTTTCTTGCATCACCAATAATTTGATCTTCAGGATGATTCTTCTTAACATACCTTGGTGTCTTTAATGTCTCAATAGCTTCAATCTGTTCATCTTCAATCTCATCATCAATCATCAAGGATTCTTCAGGTTCAGTAGAAACCTCTTTTGTTTCTGTTATCTGACCATAATCATATATTCTTTCCTGAATTTGAAAATTTTCATCTATCCTCACATTGGCGCTTTCAATCAATTTCCTCAATCTTAGATTGAAATATTTATATGCTTTACTCTTAGTGGAATAACCAAGAAAGATTCCTTCATCACTTCTAGCATCAAACTTTCCTATCTCATCATCTCTCTTGATATAACATTTACTACCAAATATTCTAAATATTTCATAGTAGGTGCATGATCAAACCATAATTCAAAGGGAGTTTTATTTGTACCCTCTCTGATCTAAATTCTATTTAATGTGTATACAGAAGTTTCAACTACTTCTCTCCAATGAACATGTGACACATTTCCTTCCAACAACATAGTCCTTGAAGCATCTAATATGGTTCTATTTCTTTCCTCTGCTATCCCATTCTATTATGGAGTTCTAGGGGCTGAAGTATTTCTATGTATTATATTTTCTTCACAGTATGTATTAAACAGTTCTGATGTAAACTCTCCTCCTCTGTCTGATCTCAAACACTTCATCTTTAAACCAGATTCATTCTCAACTTTCACCTTGAATAAATTGAACTTGTCAAATGCTTCAGATTTCTCTCTCAAATATGTAACCCACATCATTCTAGAAAAGTCATCAACAAAAAGTATAAAATACCTTTCACCATAGTATGATCTTATTCTTGTAGGACCACATAGATCTGTATGCACTAGATCCAACTTTCCTTTTGTTGAATAAGCTTTGCTCTTGAATGTGTTTCTAGTCTATTTCTCCATAACACATTCTCTACACATAGTGTTAGATGGCTTTTGAATGTGCTTCTAGTCTATTTCCCCATAACACATTCTCTACACAGTGTTAGATGGCTTTACAATTCTACGTAGATCTCTTACTTATTTTGTCATACTTGCCTTCACAGTGTTATCAAAATTAACATGACAAAATATTTTGTGCCATAACCAATTGTCATCAACCTTTGCAATAAAACAAGAAGCTTCAGATGTGTTCAGTTCAAATACATTACCTCTAGATTTAGTACCAGATGCTATCAAGTCTCCTATTTTACTCTTGATAGAACATTTTCCATTGATGAGTTGATAACCCTTGTCCACTAGCTGTCCAACACTCAACAAATTGTGTTTAAGTCCATCAACAAGTAATACATTATCAGTGTTAGTCTTTCCATCCAAAGAAATAGATCTGATTCCAATAATAAGTTTAGGAGTATTTTCACCAAATCTAACAACACCACCATCATATCTTTTCAAACTCACTAACTTATTTTTGTCTCCAGTCATATGATGTGAACAACCACTATCTATGACCCATTCAAATTTCTTTTCAACTCGGGACACTAAGGATTTTCTTCATGCATAGGTTCATCATTCTTAATAGTAATAAATCCAATTTCATCATAGTCATCATCTTCATTATCAGATATACCCTCACCTAGAATAATAACATTCCTTGTCCTTTGAGAACTTAGACTTGAAAAACTTAGGTTTGTGCTTTGAAATTCTTGTAGGACATCTAGATGCAAAATGACTGATCTTGTTACATGAAAAAAATTTCAAAGGTAATTTGCCCTCAAACTTACCCTTACCTCTCTTTTCTCTTCTAGAAATCAGTGCCACAACTTCATCTAGCTTCCTTTCTTCTTCCTGTATTTGTTCCCATTCATCGGCATAGGCTCCAAGTTCTTCTCTTAGGTCACTACTACTTGTGCTTGCATTTCCAGGTAAGATTCTTTTGCTTTTGTGCATGGTTTCTTTGAATGCTCACTCAACCTTAGGTAAAGTATCTTCTAATTCTGTGGTTTCAAATGTAGTTAGCTTGCCATTTAACATATCTTTGGTGAAGTTTGGTGTCAAAGGTATGATCTCCTCTATAGCCTAAATCTTGGTTCTATATGTAGGTGTCAAAGATCTGAGTATCTTTGCAATCACTTCTTCCTCACTGTAAGTTCCTCTAGAGTTCCTAATACCAGTAACCACTTCAGTAATTCTCTATCCATATGCTCTAATGTTCTCATCTTCAGTGATTCCATCTTTGTCTTCTAGTTCTATAACTTTTCTTTCTTTGTAAACTTCTCTCCAACATATAGTTCTTCCAGTCTTGTCCAGATTTCATGTGCAGAGTCCAAGTCCTTTACTTCAATAAATTCTCCTTCTGATAGTGCATTGATCAAGGATTCCCTTGCAACCATATTGCATGAGAATATATTATTTTGATCTTCAGTGGCTTTCTCTAATTCATCCTCATTTGCTACCTTTTCCTTCTTCTCTTTTATCATCCAGTAATCAATTCCCAGACAGAGAAAATGTGTTCTCATCTTGTTCTGCCAACTATCAAAGTTTTCAGGATCAAACTTTGGACTATCCTTCTTGTACTAAGTCATCTTCAGGATCACCTCAAGCTGTTAAACTTTCTCTCTGAGGACCAATAGCTCTGATCCCAATTGTTAGGAATAACATTCCACAAGACAACTGAGAGGGGGGTGAATCAGTTGTAATCTAGATTATTAAACTTTATACTTTACAAACCAAATCTGCAAATGTAAATGATAACACAGTAATTGCCAACACCATAAAACAATATTTGTTGTCAAGGAAACCCTGTTAAAGGTAAAACCCCGGTGGGAATTAACACCCACAAATTATGTACTGAGAGTATAGTATCCATGTTAAAAGATATTAGCCCTGTTAGGTGTTAATCTCTAAGATCTATTGATGATTAGTGACCAACACTTATTCATTCACCTAGGAATTTTTAGTTGGCTATCACTGTGGCCGAGCTAAAACTATGCAAGGTAGAGAAACATTGCCGAGTAGTTTTCATTATGCCTAGTTACATTGCCAAGACGAGAAGGATACAAGGATGTTAAGTGCTGAGCGACAGACAGTCAAGTGCCGAGCAGGATAGTTTTTGTATACATGTCTAGAATGATACAAACTTCAAGGATAAGTGGTCTGGCCAACTTGTATAAGCTTTTTGGGCTGACTAATGTATGCATTTAATATTCTTATACAGATTTAGTTATGAATTTAATTGTTTTATCCTATGCATGACTCATTATAAGCATTAATTGTTTTACCATCAAGGCATGGATATCAGATCTTGATCGTTGATCTAGATCTCGCTATCAGATCTAAATAGGTATATTATATTTCTTATGAACCCTATTTTATAAGTGTGTGTGGTGTGTGGCGACTGCATTTCTCAGAATTTAAATGCACAGAGGGTTATTTTGTTAAGAATCGGAGATCAAGCAAAGCAAGAACACAGTGAACAGCAGAGTAAAGTTATATCAGATTATGAGATCATAGAAGGTACTGGAAAGAGGAGATCTATCATCAGCATCAGAGTGCATAATGAAGGATCAATACTTGAGACATTCTAATCATTGTATCAGGTGAAAATCTCTTAACAGAGTGGTTCTAGCAGACCTTTCTTAAATCTCCTAGCAGAGTGCTTACTTCATTGTAAGTTTAAATCCTTTAACAAGGTAGATTTTAATGATCTTAAGCTCTTGACCAAGCAGACCTTTCATAGGGTAGATTACATTTTGTAATAGAACATTGTAACCTTAACAGGTACACTTTATTATTACAGTAGTGGAGAATTTTGTGGGTGTCATCCCCACCCCAGTTTTACCTATTTGGGTTTTTGGGTTACCAAGTTATTGTGTTATGTGTTACTTATTTCATTGTGTGGATGCTATCTGAGATTACATTAGATTCATTTATGTATGAACGTGGATCAGTTTGCTTTAAGTGTTTAATTTTGAAGATCTTATTCACCCCCCCTCTCAGTATCTTGCTTTCCCATTATTGTATTTCCAACAATTGGTATCAGAGCTTAGTTCTCTAAAAGGTTGTAATCAGCTTGAGAATATATATCTTGAAACGAAGATCTACAAGATGGGTAAAGTCACTGAGAATCAAAATATTGGTATTCAGCTAGCACTACAACATCTTGAGACTGCAAGACAAGAATTAAAGAAGTCCTTGGCTGCAAGGAAAGATCTGGCCAAGCAGATGAATGACACTCATTATTAGAAAGAGGACACCACAAATCTATTTCAAAATGGAGACTCTACTGAGAGCGATGCAGCAATAGCAGATCTACTGGAAAAGAATAGTGCACTATGTGAAGAAGTCAAAAATCTAAAAAAGGAACAAGAAGCCCAATCAATAAGAATGTGTGAAGTTGTTGAACAGAAAAAGAATGCTGAAGATGACAAGGCTATGGTAGAAGAAGATAAGAGAATGCTTACTACCAGACTTGATGAAAGAACACATGATGTACAAATAATGACAGTTAATCAAGTGGACATGGCAAATCAACTACTACTTGCAAATTAGGAGATAAGTAGGAAAGACTTGGAGATTGTTAATCTTAGATCTGAGAACAGTCAATTGAAAGATGAATTGAGATCTAAGAGAGAAATCAATAATAGAGTGAATGATCTGAGTGCAACTATGAGCTACTTTGAACAACTGGTGGAAGCATCAAGAAGACCTAAAGATTCTTCTGGATTAGGTCACACTGGACAACATACAACCACTGAAGATGGAGAATCATCTAAGACAGGTGAAAGAAAGAATACAAAGCTGAGAAACAACAAACCTATTTGTCACCACTATGGAAAACTAGGTCATACATCAAACATTTGCCGAAGCAAGAATGGTAAGTCCAATCCAAACACTAACTTTAATGGTTACTACTTTAACTGTAATAAGTTTGGACATCAAGCACATGAATATAAGGCAAACACAAGAAAAACACCTACATTCAATGGTAATTTCTATAACTGTCACAAATATGGTCATAGAGCACAAGATTGCAGAACCAAAGGTAAATGACATTGGACATCAAAGGTACAAGAGAAATCACCAAGAAAAGGCAATACTCACAATTGGGATTACAATACATGGCATAGTTGTCATTACTATGGTGAGTATGGACATGTTCCAGAATACTACATAAGGACACATTTTGGAGGTAATTCTAAAAGTTGGATGAATGGAAGCCTAGTTTGTCACAGTTGTCTGAAAATTGGACATACAAGGAAAGATTGCAAGACTAGAGTACCTGCTCCTATTGTTGAGCAAATTAGGGAACAGATGAATGAGACATGGGTTAAGAAGTCTAAACCATGCAGCAGTGAAGCTAATGAAGCCGAGGTCACCTAATCCAATGGATCAAGTGATCACATCATCTCTAACTAAGAGAAAGAGGTATGTAAGGAATTGTATTTAAAATTCTTATCTTACATCAATTCCTAACATGAAATGTAAAAAAGTCCATATTTGCATATGTTAAGATGCACCAGGACATATTTTGAGGACAAAATGCCGAGATGAGTCAATTGCACTAATAGGTGTCGAGTACTAGTCATGGATACTAAAGCGAGTTCTTTAGTGTGTGCTGAGTTTTATTGGCCGAGTGAAATTTTAAAGGCCGAGTGTAGTGAGCTGAGTGGGATGAAAGTTGTGTTAAAGTCAAGGATAGTTGGCTCACACTAACTCAACGGGTAGAACATTCAATGCTCACCTACCTTGACCTTTCGATGCTTATAAAGGATGAACAGTCGACATTTCATTTTTACCTTGCAATTTGTACTGTTTAACAGAGTGATTGAAGTAATTTGCAGAGTTGATCTTAACTGATTTTAGCATCGAATATTTTTACCAGCATGTCATCGACAATCCTAAGGTGAACAGTGAATAGTGCAAAGAGCTACTTGCCGAGGTACTCTGTTTTACATCCTTTAAACCCTAAATTTCAAATTATGGCTGCAAGTTCTTCCACACTAGCTAAGAGTATGGAGGTACAACCATAACAAATTCAATTGATATGGAGTGATGAATGTGAACCTCTCAACTTTCGAGTCGTTCCTGAAAGTGTGATACAGAGTGATTTAACAGGAACCCTCTCATCCATTCCACCCAAGGTACTCATGATTCATGATGTTAGATCACATTATAAGGTTAAGATTGGTGAAGTAAGAGATAGTGAATTGAGGAAATCATACAGTAAATTGTGTGATAATGGAGTTCTGAAGCCAAAATTCAAACATCTAGCCGAAAAAAGGGTTAACTCATGTCCTAGATTTTCCCCAAGGTTTCAAAGATGAATGGATAAAATTTATCCTTAGCCGAGTTCATGACATGTGTATGTGGTTAGATAATGGACCAGTCAAGATCACTAAAAGCATGATTCATCAAGTGACTGGATATCCTGTAGTAAATGGAAAATGAACCATGAGGGATAACAACAAAGAAGAGATTACATTGAACACTGGAGCAGTATGGAATAACAGAGGTATGACTATCTCTAGAATTACTGACCTAGAACTTGACTTTGGAGTAAGGGTTATAGCACATAAGTTCTATCAGTCCAGTAGATTGGATAGTGTTCCTTGTACAGCAGTTGATCAGGCATGGAAAATTGTGAAGAAGAGTCACACATATGATCTTGCCAAGCTACAACAAACACAACTAGTCGAGAACCTAGCATCAATCAAAAAGGCTAAGAGCTCGCCATGTAAGTTTGGTTCCTTACTAGTTTGTATATTCTTCTACATTCAAGATACATTTCCTACACTGGGAAATATTGTTTGGAAAAAGGATAGGCCCATTACAGTTCAGATTAGTGAATGTATTGAGAAGTTGGGTAGCAATTTCAATAGCATTATGGGAAGCTATTTTGTAAAATTCAAGAAGAGAATGAGATTAAGGACTAGGATTCCTAAGTCACTAGTGGAGAAGCACTATGAGGAAATCTATTTTCTAGTTGATACAAATAATACTTATATCAAGGCAGTGACTCCTAGGATAACATGCTTAGAACCTTTCCCATATGAAATCAATATTGATGAAGCATCAGCTACCATCATTGCACTCCTAGCCGAGGCAATTGATACTACAGCAGAGAGATTTGGAAATTTTGATGAAGCTAAGGCTAAAATTTCTAGAAGTTTGAATGAAGGAACCATGGAGAGGAAAATAAAGAAGATTGTGAAAAATCTCAAGAAAATGGTTGGCTTAGGTAGTGATGAAGAACCTGAGGATGCACCTTTAGGCCTAACCACTAGACAAGGTGAGGATATTTCTACAGAGGAGGAAGTCACTGCATCAAAAGAGGTTACTAAGAAAGCTAAGGGCAAGAAACCATCAATTGTCATAGTAACCAAGAAGAGCCAAGCCAAACCTAAGATAACACCTCCTACAGCTAATCATCCAAGGAAAAGAGCATCTACTGTTACTTCCCTAGTAGAAGTGCAAGAAAAAGTATATGGTAAAAGGAAAGTTGCAGAAAGCAGTTCTAGAAAGGAAGCAAAGGTTGCTCCTAAGGCTAAGCTGAGTAAGCTAGCAAAGAGACCAAGAAGAAGATTAAACTTGGGAACAAATAGTGACGAGGAGAAGACAGAAACTTACAAACCCAGCAACATACCTAAAGCTCAATTCAAGAAACTAGCAAGTATTGATGAGGTATGTGATACTTTGAGGAATTCAGCAGGGTTAGCAACATTTAAGTTCATTAAGTATGAAAAGTTGATAATAGCAGATAGGCACAAAGTATAGGAAGCACTCTTAGACATGATGAGTACTTTCAAATTAACTCCTACAGAGATAGGAAATCATGTGCCAGATGAACTTTATGATTTTCTGTCAAGCAAATGGGAATTTTCACTTGCCACTGAAAGACAGATCAAGGAAGGAACACTAGCCCAGGTAATACCTGAGCTCACCTAAAAACAAAGAGTCAAATTCATTGAGGAATAAAAGAGAAGATTTGTTCCTAAAATCAGAGGCTATGCTGTTCTGAAAAATGATATTGAAGGTGTAGTACAGTAGAGCATAAGGATTTGGAAAGAAATCTTTGGACTTCTCATTCCAAAAGATAAGAAATCTGGTGAGGGGACATCCGAGCAAAAGACAAAAGAAGTTGAATTCAAGACTACCCCTGAATGACAGGTAACACAAGATCAAATTTCCACTGAACAGGACAAGACCAAAGATGCATTAGATGCAACAAACTCTATTGATCTGACTACAAACAGTACTTTGGATTATATAGTTGATGATCCAAGCAATTTGAATGTCGAGGAAAAAGAGATGTCGAGTGGTAAAGGCACTGACTCACCTATTAAGGCAACTGATACAAGAGAAGGAAAGACCACAGTGTCTGATGAAATAATTGAAGTTGGTAGTGATCAGAAAGGTGAAGAGAA
The DNA here is from genome assembly GCA_018584345.1 of Thuja plicata. Classification (NCBI taxonomy): domain Eukaryota; kingdom Viridiplantae; phylum Streptophyta; class Pinopsida; order Cupressales; family Cupressaceae; genus Thuja; species Thuja plicata. Next base: position 2,800,902 of record MU225649.1, on the reverse strand, counting down.
ATAGCAAACAAATGAACAAGAGGTAACTTCACATAATTCACTTATTTTAGAGGTTGTAAAGACAGTTTTAGATAGTGGAGTAGAAATAACAGATATTGTTGATAAGCCTAAAGAAGTAGAGGTAGTGCAAGTGTTGGTTGATCTACCACACTCTACATCATCCACTCCCACTGGTTCCAAAATTGGGAATATGCCAAACCCCCAGAAAATATTGACAGAATTGAAGGAGGCATTAGATGTTGACACTGTCAAAGGGAAAGATATTATGTCGTCGAGCATAAGTTCTCCAGAATTGAAGAAGAAGAAAATCTTGAAGAAGAAGTCTCTGATTTTAGATGTAACATTAGATGAGGTCATTTTCATTCCACAATGGAATCCCAATGAGTTATCTTTTGAACAAATAGGGACTCTTCAAGAATTGCTTAAGAGGAAGAAGAGACAGGAAGAGTTGAAGATAGAACAAAAGCAAAAGCAGGTGTTGCATGACATTAAAGACATATTTGCAAAGGCTTTTGACTTAGAGGATGAAATGCCTCAAGCTTCAATCATTGATCAGCTAGTTAACATTGTACAAAAGGTAACTGATGAGGACATAGACAGCAATGAGAAGCTTCGACAATGGTACCAGAGAATATTTGAGAGCAAAGTTCTAGAGAAAATCTCAGAAGAGATAGCAACAAAACAGGTTGAACTTTCTATTCTTGTAGAAACCTTAGAGAAAGTTATAGCCAATGTTTATTCTTTGTATAGGAAATTATGTGATGTTGAATTTTTCATAAAGGATAATCTACAGCTTGTTGAGAAGCTACAGTTAGATTTGAGATCAACTGGTGCTACTTTAGGTAAAGATACTACTTCCAGTTCTTTACATTTTAATAAGTTGATAAATTCACAAAGGAGAATAGTCGAGCTTATGCCAAACTGATAACTATTCAGACAAGTCTGTTGCCTCACTTGGAGGTAATACAGAAGGAACTCTCAAAATCAAAGGAGTTATCACAGAGCAGTGCAAATTTATCGATTGCAGAGAGTTTAGTGAGTCTAGCTGCCAAGATAGAAATAAAATTGGAAGTTATGAAGATTGAAAAAGAAAGATGGGATACTACATTTGAATCCACCTTGCAGATTCATAAACAATTTTTGGATAAGTACAACTTAACCCCACTAGCAATCAGTGACAAAAACAACGGGGAATTTAGTAAGGAAGTTGGCAGTTAGCAAGGAAGTTGGTAAGTAAGTATGAAATAATACATCAATACAGCATAGGTACACTTGAGGTACACTTGTATATAAATTTTGGCATGTAAAATTTTTGTATGCATTATTATGAGTATATTCCTAGGGGGAGTACTTTGTACACTTAGGCAATATTTTGATAAAATGAATGGAAGTAATGATAAGTGTTTTTGCCACTAATATCAAAGGGGGAGATTGTTAATCTCTAAGATCTGTTGATGATTAATGACCAACACTTAGTCATTCACCTAGGCATTTTTAGTTGCCTATCACTGTGGCCGAGCTAAAACTATGCAAGGCCAAGCAACATTGGTAAGAAGTTTTCAGTATGCCTAGTTACATTGCCGAGCCGAGTTACATTGCCGATCCGAGAAGGATATAGGGATGTTAAGTTCCAAGCGACAGACAGTCAAGTGTCGAGCAGGACAATTTTTGTATACTTGTCTGGAATGATACAAACTTCAAGGATAAGTGATCTGGCTGACTTGTATAAGCTTTTTGGGTTGACTAATGTATGCATTTAATATTCTTATACAAAGTTAATTATGAATATAATTTTTTTATCCTATGCATGACTCATTGTAAGAATTAATTGTTTTACCATCAAGGCATGGATATCAGATCTTGATCGTTGATCTAGATCTTGCTATCAGATCTGAACAGGTATATTAGATTGCTTCTAAACCCTATTTTGTAAGTGTGTGTGGTGTGTGGCAACTGCATTTCTCAGAAGTGAAATGCACATAGGGTTATTTTGAAGAAGCAGAGATCAAGCAGAGCAAGAACACAGTGAACAGCAGAGTAAAGTTATATCAGATTATGAGATCATAGAAGGTACTGGAAAGAGGAGATCCATCATCAGCATCAGAGTGCATGACGAAGGATCAATACTTGAGACATTCTAATCATTGTATTAGGTGAAAATCTCTTAACAGAGTGGTTCTAGCAGACCTTTCTTAAATCTCATAACAGAGTGCTTACTTCATTGTAAGTTTAAATCCTTTAACAAGGTAGATTGTAATGATCTTAAGCTCTTGACTGGGAAGACCTTTCACAGGGTAGATTACATTTTGTAATCAAACATTGTAACCTTAACAGGTACACTTTATTATTGCAGTAGTGGAGAATTTTGTGGGTGTCATCCCCACCTCAGTTTTACCTATTTGGGTTTCTGGGTTACCAAGTTGTTATGTTATGTGTTACTTATTTCATTGTGTGGATGCTATCTGAGATTACATTAGATTCATTTATGTATGAACATGGATCAGTTTGCTTTAAGTGTTTAATTTTGAAGAGCTGATTCACCCCCCCTCTTAGTATCTTGCTTTCCCATTATTATATTTCCAACAAGACAACTAAGAGAGGGGGTGAATCAGTTGTAATCTAGATTATTAAACTTTATACTTTATAAACCAAATCTGCAAATGTAAATGATAACATAGTAATTACCAACACCATAAAATAATATTTGTTGTCGAGGAAACCCTGTTAAAGGTAAAACCCCAATGGGAATTAACACCCACAAATTATGTACTGAGAGTATAGTATCCATGTTAAGAGATATTAGCCCTGTTAGGATCTTATTATAACATTACAGTACACAGTCCCTGTTAGGAGATAGACCCTATTAGGAGTCAAAGAAAATAGTAAGCTCACTACCAAGGTACACTACCCAAAGAAGGTTAAATCCACCCTCAAGGATTTATAATTTTAATCAAGTGTATAAATAAAATACACGTTCCAGTGAACTGACTGGTAGCAACTGTCTTTGCTTGGTCAGTTCCAATGAAGTATCAACTCTGCTTTGAATCTAGTATTCAACAATCTTCACATCTTCCACACCTCTTTATCCTTATCTTTCTCTATCACACTTCTCCACAAGAAATTATCATTCATATATACCCTCTTACAATAATTCATTAGGTCAGCTAGTTAAGCTTTCCTGATACACAGTTAACTAGGTTGGCCAATTAAGGCTTTCCATCATACAAATAATTACATATCCCCTTGCTAAGATATACATAGTATCTATAACAAGTATACATCATTTACAATCCATCACATATACTTCCAGATCTATAATTCATTCTCATAATTAATTTCACATGGTACATGTCTGAAGTCAGCCAGGAAATATGTCTTCTCCAGAATACACACCATAGCTAACATCATCAATATCCAAACAGAAATTGAACTCAACCCATTACTCTACCATATGTCAATTTTCCATCAGTAAGCTCGCAAGTTCTGAAATATCTTCACCAGAAAGATATACCTGAAACACAGAGACCTGCTCTGTCTAAAATCATAGTTACAGTCCAAAAAACCAGTCTTCACTAAATCAAGTATAAAATCCATAGTATGTAACATAAAACCAAGTGACCTTAGGAATAACGTCAACACACATCCATCTACATAAGTCCAACTTCTATCATTTTGAATCATTCATACAGTGTCTGTACACTCCTTCCAGTTAAGTAGCCAGTCTGTCTTCTCCATAGAAGTATATGTTGACATCAGTGAAAAAACATGAATATCAACAGCATGATCAATAACCAAAATTGATATCATCCAACAAATTCTTCCTATGTATTTTATGTACCACTTTTCATGACTTCACTACATTTTCCTTCCAAGGAATGGGGTTGGCTTCTGTGCACAAAGTTATGTCCTTTGGGGCACTGCTTTCACACGATAAAACAAAAATGAATTTGATCATCTATCTTTTTTTTAAATGTGTGCCCGAAAGCGACTAAATTGTGATGGTATCGTGAACAATTTCAAAAAAGAAACACCAATTTCATAAAAAATTTCCCCTTCGTTAGAAATTACCATCAGAAAAGAGGCCCAAATGTATTAGTGTTGATTTTCACATAGCTAGCGGAATTAGGTAAGGTTATGGATCAGGAACTCTGGAACTTTAAACTTTTGTCTATGAAAATCTCAGATCCAAAGGACAAGGCTAAAAATTTTGTGAACTTTTCCTTTAGACTCAAAAACTAATGAAATCTAGAGGGGACCTATAACTAGTTTTGATACTTCCTATTCTGGATCTGAAACTCCACAACATGTTCATGCAAATAGGCAAAAAGGGGGGGAATAGATGTGGAAAGGGGCTTGCCTTGGTCAATCCCCTGTATAGAAATCAACCTTGAAAGAGAATTGAAATTTCATAAGGAAAGTACTTTAAACAAGATAAATGTAAGTATTCACCTTGCATGAAAAAATCTCATGGATTGATATTACGATCCGATAAACCCACAAACATTCTTGTATGAATGTTTGAGATGTAGAATAAAGGATGTCTTCACAAATTCAATGTATCTACACTTTCCAATCCTAGATCTTGAATGAATGTATACATGTGGATCTTATTTCTAGCTTGAGAATTCCTCTACTTGGCTATCATGGGAGATAAATTTACATCGATTGAAGAAGATTTCATTTTCTTGAATTGATCGTGAAGAAATGGAGACTTTGAGATCTTCAATTTGGTGATTGCCTTCAAATCTTGAATCCAAATCCTTAATTGCACAATTTGAATTTCTTGAAATATTGACTTGCTTGCACTTGAAAGATATTTTTCTCATGTATATTATGGATGTCAAAATAAGAGGCCTTCATGTCCTTTTATACTCATTTTGGGGTTCAATATTGACGGTCTGACCACAAATAAAGATTTGGAAGAAACATTCCTCCATTGGGCTCAGAGCTCACTAAAGCACGGATCTCTAGGAAAATGCCACAAATGGAAGCCTTGTATGGGAAATGATTTAAAGCTAGCCAAGGCCTAGGGAAGTGTGATAGGTTTTAGGGAAAGAATATAAATGAAGAAGGAATCAATCATACAGGACATTTAGACCTAGAAATCACCACAATGGGGTCTAAAAGGTCCTAGAGCCTCCAATTAAGGGTGCTAACTTTTTAAGGTAGTACAAGTTTCATCTATCAACCAAAAACATTTATGAATCATAGACTCGCCTTCATTACTTGGACCCATTGTAGCAGTACACCACTAGATGATAGTATTTTATTTCCACAACTCACACCCCATTTTGGTTATTTGGTCTAATGGGGACCCCCTTTTTCTTCTTCTTGTTTTTATTTTGTCCCTATATTCTTATTATTTAGGTGCCTAGTGAGTTAGATTGTGTGCTGGATAACTATTGATAATCAGGAACTTGTTTAAGTTAGAAGATAGGTTTGTTCCCTTTCTAGAGTTTTCCTCCATTTTGGTTGTTTTTCCTTAGGTTTTCTTAAGAGAGTTCCCCCAGTCAAGGTAGAAAGCCTCATTTTCGGCTTTCAAGGTTTGGGGAATGTCAAACTTCCCCGAGACCCTAAAGTCTTGAAGGCCCACATAACCATGAAGTGAAAGATTTGTGATGTCCTAATGGAAGGTCAAACTTATAAGGTTTTAGGGTTGATCGAGGGTCTTAGGACCCTTGATATCATGAAGCTCTGATCCTTAACCCCCAGTCGAGGATCTGGGTGATGTCACCCTGACAGCCCCAGTTGGCTATTTTAGTGTGATCCACTATTTATTTCATTCACTTGTGCACATAAAGTCTTCAAGTCTTCTTTGAGAACTAGAGATTATTGAACCTTTTCGGTGACCTCTAGTAGTTGTCCGTATCTTAGATTTAAGCTAATTTTCAAGCTTGCAATGTGCGTCTTGGTCGATTGTTCACCTTTTTGAGGTAGGGGTTTATCTTTTGCGTGTCATAGTTTTGGTTTTTAGTTCTCCCTTATTTTTCATTATATTTTTCTGCTTAACGGTTAAATTTCAAAGTTCAAGTTCATTTTTCCTTAGTTATCCAAGTGCAACCAATTAAATCAGTTTTTTGTCAAAAAGAGAGATTGAGGATTTTATCTATTTTCATTTGAAATTTGATGAATTTCTTAGCTCCTTTCAGATGTTTGGGGTTTTAGAACCTTGAAACCCAAAAAAGGGATATGGGGCCCAAAACCCCAAAAGGGGAATCGAGGCTCAAAACCCTGACGACCCTTCAATCCCCACCATCAACATAAAACCCAAAGATGCATTAGGGTGTTGGGGATTTGGATCCCCAAAACCTTGAAAGGGGTTTGGAGATCTGAATACCCAAAACCCTAATGGATTCACATTTTAACACCAATGCTTAATCATTTGAGGGATTTGGTCTTTCAAGGTTTTCAAACCCTACGACCCTAAAAGGATTCGTCAGGGTCTGCAATACCAAAATATTGAAATAATGGCAAAATTTAGGCTTTTTTTCTTTTCGTTAGGGTTTTTGTTTCCTTTTCTTATTTTTCAGTTGTAGAAGTAGTTTTTTCCTATTTTTTGCAGTTAGATAGTTTTATTTTGTAAGAAAAAATGATGAGAAATGCTAAGATGTAGATCACACACCAAGATCTTATGATATACATTGAAATACAAACCCACCCTTAAGAAAAATCTGATTAGCACAACCAAAAGGAGGAAGGGTGCTAATGCAAGATCTATGAACAAATGGGCTTTTGGATTCCTAAGGGGATGAATGTCATATGATAAATTATAAAGGATAGATCTTATCTTGTAAAATAAGTGAAAGGGAAAAGAATGAAGAATAAGAGCACCTGGAAACAAGATGGAGAAGGTAGGACTTTGAATCTTAATTTGACTATCGTTTAAATCTTGGATTTTGTTGTAGCTTTAGATCTGGAAGGCAGGAACCTGAATCTTTTTGTCCTAAAATTTTCATTGAAAAATAATAGAGAGAAGTTGACTTTTTACGGACAAGTCAACTTTCAAGCAGAAATTTGGTTAGCTGAATTATTGCTAGCAAAAACAAATGAAACTTTCCCAGATCCTATGACTACACTTGTACTACACAAAACCAAAATTGTAGCTTTGTAACATATTCCTACACATAGAGAAAGGTTGAGGAAAGGGGTTTAATTTGGTCAAACCCCTATTTAGGGATCAACCGTGAAATTGAATTGAAATTGTATAAAGGAAAGTAATGTAAAAAGTTAAATTGTGTATTCATCTTGTATGAAACCCTCATGAACAGATGTAGTAATTTCTCAAATCCATGAAGATGCTTGAATATTCTTGGAATCCAAAGATTTGACCTTGGAATGATATGTAGAATAAAGGATGCCTTCACAAATTCATGGATCTATGATTGCCACTCCTAGATCCTTAATGTATATATGCTTGATAACCACATGCAAAGAAGAAGAGAGAGAAGGATGGATGAATGAAAATTCTTACTTGATTGAGAATTCCTCTACTTGGTTATCATGGGAGATAAACTTGCATCAATTGGAGAATATTTCCTTTGATTTGATGGATCTTTAAGAAATAGAGACTTGGAGATCTTGAATTGGATGCTTTCCTTCAAATATTCAAATCCTCAATTGCACATCTGTATTTCTTGAATTCTTTCACTTGAATGATGGATATTATTATTTTTTCCCAAATGAGGGGAGATGATTTCATTTTATACTAAACTCCCTCCATTCAGGATTCAAATTTGATCAAGATTGACCACAAATCTAAATCTCAAAGGAAAACCCCATCATTGGGCCCTGGGAAAAATTTGGACCAAAAACCTAAGGGACAAATTTGGAAGGTGACTTGTCCCAGGTACAAGTCGGTTAGGCGAGTTGTCTTAGGAAAAAAAAGCTCAAATTTCACAGGGATGTCAAGGAAGGTGAAGAGAAGCGGGGAAAGAAAATAAAGGTTGTTGTGATCAAGAATAACAGACATTTGGACCTTGAAAACACCAAAATGGGGTCTAATAGGTTCTAGAGCATAAAATTATGGGTGCTAAATGTTTATGATGATAAAAAATTTGTAGTTACTTTTTTCACTTTCAATAAAGTTTGCAGACATAGGTTTCTATGACTGAAGGAAATTAAGGTATGTATTCACCATTCCCAATGAAGTAAAAATTCAAGGGATATGGTCCATCATCAAAATTGAGTAATCTCCACACTCAGATTACCAATACAAACATCAATCAAATGGACTTCACCCAGCTCCTAAAAACTTATTTTGATCTGAATGGAAGAACTCATGATACTACTACAATCATCTTCTCTGGTTTGGCTCATGTTGCAAGACACCCAGTGTCAATTTTGTCCCCAGACTTGATCATGACAATTGTGAAGCATTATGATCATAATGAGAAGAGGTGTGAGGCCTACCCTAGCTTGTCATATATTAGCACTATTTTTCACATATATGCTCTACAATTGATATTGATTTTTGCTATAGTTAGACTATAGGGACACAAGTATTAATTTATGGATTTGTTGAAATCATTTGCCTGTATACATCACCTAATTATGTAATCAGGGAACCTATGTGATAATTTATGTCAGTGATGTAGATTTCTGTTTATAAATTAGTTTTGATGATGCAGTATATTAGATTAGTATGTAGATGGTATCATGATGTAAATTGGTTTAGGGAAATCATGTTATGTGTATTTAATTAAATGCAGATGTTGTTTTAATTTCAAAGAGTTATTTTTTAATGTAAGCGTTAATGCATGATTGATTTCATTATGTTATATATGATTTTTTCAGACCTACTGATGTGTGCAATGAGTGTGCAGGAACAGTGACCATGATACTAAACACGGATTCGTGAATGAACTTATGTTATCATTGTGATGCTAAGGTCCTATCTATAAAAAGAGACATGGACCTAATTGTATTGTGTTTTTATTCACAAAAGTGTGATGCATGATTGTATTTAATTTAATTTAGTAAGTGTGTAAATAAGTGATGCTTGTGTAATATTGTTGTGTCACTTGACACATGTGCACTCTATGTGTTGGCATGGAAATTATATGTGACTAGAGTAGGTTTAACTCTAACCCAGGGCATTACCTTGTGTAGTACCCAAGATTACCTTGAGTTAGGAAACTTCTAGATGGCTCAACTTGACTTGGAATTCGTGAGTTAAATTTGGGTAGAGTTTAGGAGGGTCTTTGGGCTCCCACAGGGTAACTAGGGTCAAAACTAACTACCCCACTTGGTACCTTAGGGTTTAGGGGTCATTTTCAGCTCATTAAAAGCCTTAAAATGCATTTATGTCATCCCTAAAGTCTTCATTTTGAAGAGTGACGAGTTTGGAGAGTTAGAAAACTTTGGTTAAGCCATCCCCTCTTTCCTTTTTTGCATTTAACTCCATTTATGGAGAGGAGATGCAAGTGGGAGATGGGATGGGTTAGATTCTCTTCCTCATTAATGAATCTTGATATTTAGGGAGAAGGCCTTTATATGGAAGAGATTAGTGATATCTTGGGTTGTTCACCCACTCTCTATCTTTAGAGACAAATTCAATGTTAAAAATTAATCTTTCCTTGGTGAACTATGTATTTAAAGGATAAACTAAGGACATGTCACATATTTGTATTCCTTTAATAAGGAAATTAGATATTCCTCCTTAAGAGGATTCCTACACATGGCACACACCTAATGTGAATTTGGCACTCATAGAGTATGGGAGTTACATGCAAACTCCTTCACTAATCTCTACTTAAGAGATGCTTCTCACACACTTTTAAAGTTGGCTCTCACAAGTTGGTTCTCATGGGAATTCTTATCTCATTCTCATTCTTGCTCTCACAATGTTGTAATGAGCTTCCTGCTCAAGCTCTCTCTCCTTCTTGGCTTCTTGCCTCATTCTTTCTTTCACAATATTGTAATGAGATCCTTGTTCAAGTTCTCTCTTCTTCTTACGTTAAGCTTGGATCTTCTTATGATTTTGGTGAAATTTCTTGTATCATTCTTCATTCATTTAGTTACAGTAAAAATCTTCCCACTTGCTTCACTCTCTTGGATTATTTCCTAATCTCTATTTTTTTCTTAATATTTCTAACATTCAATTTTGAAAGAAGGATTTGGAAGGAGGAAGGATTAGAAGGAAAATCTCTTCACAAGCCACCATTATTTTTTCATAGCTTGGATTCGGGTTGGCCTCTTAGTGTAAAAAGAAAATAGGTGTTGTTTATGCATGTAGATAGCTTAGAGCTCCATTAATGGAGTCTTCTATGTTTTTGTTTACTCCATGTGTATTTTTCTATTGAGTTCATAATTATGTTATATTTTATTTATGTGCTCATAATTTTTTTGAGAGTTTCCAAGGCATAGTCACCCTTGGGAGGGAAGAGTAACCTTGAAGGGGTGATAAGTTGAGACACTAGGTAGTGTAGAGTCTCCCATGTGTGGAGGGATTAATGTGGGTGTTTTAGGTCCCCATGATGTCAAGCATGCCCGAGGGCACCAGGGGGCATAAGAAGAAGTTTTGATGGCTGGAGGCCATGGTTTTGTATCTTGAGAAAGTTGGTTGGTTCAAGTCCATGTGTGGCTTGTCTTTAGTATTTTGTGCTTTGGCTTCTCCTCCTGAGATAGTCCACTATCACCCCAATTTTGGAGAAGGCCTCTTGGAGACCTTCTTTTTGTTAAAGCCGTGGGAGGGAATTTTCTTGTGGTATTGTTGAATGTTTTAAGTTTTTGTGTATTCATGTTTGTATTCCTATTCTGGATCCCCAAGCTCGTGGGTGGCCTTGCAAAGGCCTAGGTTGGGAGGTGATCCTCCATGGTCATATCCAAATCTTTTACAGATTTTAAGAAAGCTCATGGAATTATAGTTTGAAGTCTTGGTGACTTGGGTTCAATTTCAATCTCAAAGCCTTTTTTTTGTTTAAAAGCTTATCCTTGTGGAATTTGAAGGTTTTGGAAATTGTAATCTCCTTGTTTTGGAAGACACTTGTATTTTTGAAAACAGAGTATGTATTACTTTTTATTAATGAGATGAGGATTTGGATCTAAATTTTGTATCTAGTATTTTAATGATGGTATCTCAAAATAAATTTGTTAATGTTTTATTAAGTGTAGTGGAAAGGAAATCTTAAGGACTATAAATTTAAAGATTGTTGTTAATATATATCGTCCCTTCAATCAAACTAATTTTGTGGAAATTTGAAGAAAGACTTCCTTTTCAAATAGTTAAATTAACACTTTGATTTATATACTAAAATGAAATGGATATATACCCCTTTTAATGTATATACACCTAAGTTTTAGAATTAAATAGATAGATTATTAAATAATTTATCCTATTAATAAACTTAACTTTGTTGAAAATTATTTCCAATACCATTAAGGTTAAGGTCAATAAAATTATATACCTTTGAATGCATTATTTGATGGGTTAATTAATCCTATAGTTTCTATGATGCAAGAAGAGAATTGATAATATATACACACCTTGTCTATATATATAAATCATTTAAAAAAAATAGATGTAAAATTGTTATATTTACAAAAGTTAAATCAACATCTAAATACTCTTAGAATAATGTTTTCTTATTGAATTCTTATAACTATATAAAACATGGAGAACTTATGGCATATTTTATTATCTGAATTATATAAATACATATAAAATTTAATATTATACAAGTAAAGATTTCATGATTATTTATAATCTTTATATAAACATGGTTACTTTTATATAGATATATACATTTACATTTATATAAACTAATCATTGTGCAAATACACTTATATATCTAGATATAAATATTGTATTTAGTAGAAATAAATATATAATATCTCTTATTAAAACTCTTTTGTAGTCTTATTTTATTGACAATAAAAAATGATATGCTCATATATATATATATATATATATATATATATAACAAGGTTCATTTTATATAAACAAATTTAAAAAGAAAAATAGAAAAATGGAATTTTGTTAAGTTTCAGGTGGGGAGGGTCGTGCCCTACCTCGACCCCTATTTTTTCCATCCTACGTGATGCATGCCACTGTGTAATGATAGTGAGTGGGCGGCGGCCGCGACCACGCCACCCATTGTGATTACATAGTGGGGTGAGCGCAATTAGCTCCCCCAGCCACTCCCACTATTCCCTCCCCACTTTGCTCCACCCTTTCGCCCTCCGCTTTCCTATAGTGGCGCCGCCTCCTGCGGCCACCATGAACCAAAACCCCCGACGCTATAACAATAAAGCTCGTGGCCCAAATCAGATTCGTTCGGCCTCCCTGCATTAAAAATAAACGTAGGGTTAGGCATTTTTGATTAACTATATATATA